>CM062647.1:8210391-8286199 GCA_025617555.3 Puccinia polysora | reverse complement strand
CACCCTAAAAAGGCATATATGCAGTACCCTTTTAGATGTTTTAACCCCAGTGAATTTTAGTTATCAATCCAGAAACTTTTGCCATATTTGATCAGGTTCTTATAAGAGATGAGAAAGTGATATATTACCCCAGTCTGATATTATTATTTTCAATTCCAACACCCTTCCCATTCCATTTAAAGAAAAATCTACAATCACCCCACCTTTGTTCTGAGACCCTTCAACTGTGAATAATTTCAGATACCCTGTGATTAAATACTTCAATGAAGTTATTTCCTCCCTGATCAACCTTTTGTGCTTCCTAGCCCAGCCACAAAAACTGTTCTTTTGGGTGTGACCCCTTTTTGTTAAGTCATAAGTAGCCCATTGTCCCAGGGTTTTATCTGGTCCAGAGTAATCCCCTAAAGAGAGGTTGCTAAAGCAGTAAATATCCACATTTTTGAATAAGATGTGGCCAATTTTAAAACATATTGAAAGCCCCTTCTCAAAAAAAACCACCATAAAACTTGCACCAGCTCTTATTATATTTATTATTTTGACCTTTTTAAGTGTTTATTTTTGGGAATTTTATTATTCCACCACTACATCACTTTCTGTAGTTAAAGGACTCAAAGGTTCCTGGCATCAGGAAGCGGACACTTCCTGAAGTGGGAAAGCTTTATGTTGGTCTGAATATAGTATTTTTCACTATAATCACCCCCAATTGCACCTTTTGGAATCATTTTGACAAAGGAATTTCTAAAATCAGGTGTTTTTCAAAAATGGTGTGGATTTTTTTTTTTGCGTGTGAAATTATCCTGTGACATTTTAAATGCCCAAAGAATTCAATATCACTGATATCAATAACTCATTTAAAATGAATTCCTCAAGGAAATATTATTTGATTCCAGAACTTTTTGGTAGAAATAGTGGAAGAAACAGATAAATCTAGAAAAATCAAATTGTGGGAAATGTCTGATACATATTGAACATTGATAAATGGAGGAACTAGAGATAATACTTGTATTTTGACCAGATACTCATCCAAAAAAATATCTAGCTTTTTTCAACCAATGAATATAAACCCTAGGGTGCTGCCATCTATGATAGCTGGTAGGTTCAAAATTGATAGTTTCCAATTGAATGTTAGGAAAGAATGGAAATTTAAATTTGGTTCTATATGATGAGGAGTCAAAAGGGTGGTAAATTTTACCATGGAGAAAGTCAATTCAGATGCTTTAAAAAAGGCGCATTGTGTTTTTCAGAAAACAATACAAAGATAAAATATAGAAATGTACAAGGAAAACTGGTTGGTGAAGGAAGAGGTAAAATATCCATTAGGAAAGAATGATTTTAATCTCCAACAGAAATCTGGATCCTAAGAAACACCAGTGGGAAGGAAATTGCTTCCTGCATTTATTTTTTTGAGATATGATACATTTTTTTTTTTGCATTCCTCAGGATCACAGTCCCTACATGCTTATATTTGGTCCTTTTTGACCATTCTGTCCTCAAAAGCAACATCTTTACTTACCTCCAGAACCATATCTTAAATGCTGGCAAGAAAGCATCCTTAGTACAGTTGGTAGTTCACTTGCTACACATATGACAGAACTGGGTCCAATTCCCAGAGGACATGTGTTACCTTCACACTCTTACATTTATGTCCCACAAGAGAACCATGTTAATCATTCCTCACAAGAGAACTATAAGCCATTTTTTTGTTTTTATTCTTTAGCTTTTGATCTTTAAAGTCATCAGCTTCTTTTTCCAAATGCAATGTTTATCATACTTGTTTTACTTCTGGAGAATTTACTGGTTCCTGGAGAAGGTTCATACTAGTTCCTTGCGGATGCACACGGGAGCGGAATTTGGCTTCTTTTAAGCAAGGGACTATCTTTTTTGAGTAAGCTTGCAGATGATGTGATAGAATACCACATTCAATCTGCTCTAGTATCAAAAAAAGGGCTATTTAGTTGCCTAGTAGGGAAAAATTCCTCATTTGAAATCAGCGAGTAGGTGGAGGAGATTAAGTGACTAAGGGGGTATGGTCTTTGATTTGAAAACTAAAGAGCCCAATACAGCTAAATCTTGATCTGAGGCCACAGCTAATCTCGGAAGATTAAATTTTCAAAATTAGGTTTTTACGTAAGGTGGAATGCTATATTTGTGATATTGGGCGCGTAGTTTGTCACACAGGCTGAGTTGACGAAGGGTTTTTGATGGCAGATGAAATGCACTGAGGATTATTAGATGGTGTTTGGGTGTTTGGATGTCTTGAAGGTTTACCCAGGCGTAATCTCTAACAGATCAGATACTAAGGGCTAATTTCTATACTTCAGGTTTCGACCATTCAATTATAAATTCGAAAAAAGTCATTTAAGAGTATTAATGTGGTATCATTTTACTTTAAACTGCATCTTGGGAATCCAAATATTCAAAACAACGTTGCACCTCAAGCTTGAACCACTCAATGAAAAATTTTAATGTCTTTCAATATATGATTGGCAGGAAAATCCGTCGTTCTTCTTGAGTTTGCGACAGGCCTGTCCTCGTGAGTTGTTGCACACAAGGCGAGACGGACCTTCTCGCGCCCCGAAGTTGTGGAGGATGTGTTGAGATGTTCGGAATAATATCAAGAGCGGGTGGCTCCCTTGTTATTCATAATGGGCGGCGAGTTCGGAGGTCGAGATTGATTCTTGAAAGAATGGTGTGGTTTTGATCATCTCGTGGTATTGTGGGCGTGAAGTGTGTTGGCTGGGCGGGATTCGGCTGTATTGAAGAATATTGTGCGGCTCGAAGCATTACTAGTGCTGCCCACCAAGATTGAACACTATGTCGAATTTCCTTCAAGGAACCTACAAACCACGGCTGATGGGGGTCACGAGCATGCCCAGACCAGGGAGACGTTTGGAATCTTCGATTTTTATCCTCTAAGCCTGTTTGCATGAGTGCTCGAGCCGCCTCCATGTCCTACAATGTGGAGTTGGTTAAGCTAAAAGAGCTCAACTTCAACTGAAGGGCACTCACTCACATCGTAAATTTTTTGAATGGCAGTTGCCACTCCATTTTCCTGAATGATAAATTTAATTTTGATTAGCTCCCACCCTGCCGCGATGATTATCAATATTTTCACGAAGGAATCACCTTTTGAAGGGCCTTCCCAATTTTCGCGGCCTGGTCTATTAGCTTCCCATTGGTGGTGGCTGTCTTGAAAGCCCTGGTCAGCTCAGCTACTTTAAAGCCCTTGACATGGATCCCATAGCCTTCCTTTTGGACAATTTGGGCCCCTGAATATGATTGACGATCAGGCTCTGACTCCCGCTCAAATCTTGATCACAAGTACTCACAAAAAAACTGATCCCCTATAAGGTGAGGTAAGACGAGAAATCAATGGTATTATTCGCACGAACTTGAAGTGAGGAATCCTTAATGACCTACCAAAGAAAGGTTTGATCATGGTCGGAATTCCAGCTGTTTATAATTTTGGAAATACGGCATTTGATTCGCGCGTAAGGGTCAGTTATGGAAACGTTCAAGACCAGCTTGTCGAGGGCACGCACCACGCAAGCTAGCCGCGGTAGTGCCAGCCCCACCATGAGTCAAAGTGGCATCAACTTTGGAAAATAACCATTCATGCGGAACGGCGCCAACATAATGTATTCTCGTGGAAGCCGGTGGGTCTCCCGGAGGCAAGGAATTCATTTCCGTACCCTTCCCAGGTGCCTGCAGGTGTGACCAACCTTGTGATACAATCGCCCAAACATCTGCGCTCCCGACTGCTTCCTCAATTTGACTCAGAATTTCTTGGGGATTAGGAAAAATAACCTGGAAGGATGAAAGAATGCTTTAATGTTCAGCCACCTGATGCTATCGTGAACGATCCATACCGAACCGAATCCAATATAGATCACTTTTTTCTTTTTGTTTCTGGCTTCCTGCAGGAACGACCGGAGACCCGGAGAGATCGTTTGTTCAATCTGCTCGAGATCGCTTGCTTTCTGCTGATCCTTAAACCAATAGCCGGTAATATGTGTTCGTTCGGCCCAGTCATCCGGTCTGGGGGCAACGTGCTCGCTGAAGTTGTACAGAAAGGGGATTTCGGGTGAATGAACTTTTCCGAATGATATGGGTTTCAAATTCAAGCTTTGTTTTCTCCATCGGTTCACTTTTGACTTGATTCCCCTCCAAACGAGATAATTGAATCCCCGGTAGCTGTCGATGGAAGAAAAAATCTCAAATCTGAAAATGAAAGTTGCGAATTCACCAGACTCTTTGAAGACTCACGTCATTCGATTGTAAACTGCCCCCAAATTCCAGACGGGAACAGCGAACGGATGAGGATATCGCGATGTCTCGCTCCAAGGCATGGCGAAGGCCCTGAAGTACGGGATCTTCATGCTCTCGGCGATATGAATGCCGATCATGGCAGATGGAGCTTCGATTAACAATTCAGCACCTTCACAAGCCGTGACGCCATTCGTGAAGAGTTCTTCAATCCACTGGCGAAACTGCAAAGGAAACATATCTTTAGCACAATGGCATGACTTGTTATATTTTCAACTCATTGACTTTTTGGTATCCTTCCCAATAAAAATCCGGTGAGAATATACCTGGTTTCGAAGAAGCTTGTGTTTAAATTCATGTTTTCATAAGGCACTGGGAAGAGAGTATACTTTCTAAGCGTACTATGCTTTACACAATGCTTTATGAGCTCCTCGGGATCACCGCCTATGTCTTTAAACCCGATACCTTCATTTTGAATCATGTCCTTGAATTTCGGATGAGTCGCAATGTTGACTTCGTGCCCTTCTTTCTGAAGGCCCAGGCCAAGCGCAATAAAGGGTTGAACATCTCCCCTGCTTCCGATCGTCAGGCAGGTAATTTTCATTGGCCGAGGTAGCCCATCTGCAAAAGTGGTGGGTGACTCTGGCGAAGACGCGAAATTCTGAACGACATTAGATGGCTGGGTAAATTTGCTGGCCAGAGCAAAGCTTGCCGCAAAAGCAATTGAAGCGGTGGAAAGCCATTTCATCTCTGTGTAACCAATTCCTCCGGTTTAATCCCAGGACAAACGTGTGACCTTATGATGATTCAGAAGAACGATGATTCTCGCGAAAGATGATGCCAGGAAGTGTGGGCGCACCGTAAATGATTGGCTGGTAAAAGCGCCTCAATCAACAAGCCATGGAAGCCGCTTCGGACAAGGTGCTGGAGGAAGATTGCAATGAATACCTTCAGAAATTGAGCAAACATAAACTTTTCAACAACATTGGGTGCAATAGGGCCTCGGACTCTGCATTGCTTCTAGCAACACGGTCCACAAGGGAGCAAAGTCTAAAACAGGTGCAGCGCTATACCTCAACTGAAACAAAACTACAAATGAGAATGTAAAATACACCGGTAGTGTTTTTCCATGGTCGGCTCCGCCCTATTCATACGTCGAAAGCATTTCTATTGGGCATTATTGTCAAAATACTTGCCCTCTTGACATTCGACCTGAGACTGAGAAACTTCTTCTCGATACAAAAACGACAAATATTTTCCCCGCGGCATGCCTGATACCAGCTTCATAACATGTTTGATTGTCTGAACCCTCGGGTGCAATCCCATGAGCTCATCTACTTGGGTTCATCTGTTACATCGAACGAGAGGTTCATGTGTTGCCGCAACTCGGGTCAATACCTCCGACTGCCTAGAGCTTTAAACTTGGTTTGGCCAAATTTCTCAAAACCATAGCAGATGCTATAATGCACTGCACCCCTCCCTCGCTGGAGAAAACAGCGCAGCACCTCTTCAGAACCATATGGTCTACAGGGAAGAACCAATCATGAGTATTGATCGACTAGACGGTGTGCGAGTAGCAGAGATTGTTGTTTCCCATGTCAGACCAGCAAGCACTGTCTCGCTAAGAAATCCACCCTCCTCCCGATAAGCCTGAGCGATAAGTGGATTTATCATGGGTTTTGTCGATTTGACCACCCTCGCGCGATCATAAGTTACCGATTCCACAAAATCGTTGAAAGGCTTCCCTACAGTGAGGGAACCTTGCAAAGCTTTGTAAAGACGTGGGGAAAAATGAACACAGTTGAAGGGACTGAAACCCACAACCACTAGCTAGCCACTACTCTGAGAATAAAATACTGCTGTGGGTGTATGTTTGTCACACGCCCACCCCACATACTTGGCGAAAATAACATGTGGACGTGGTGTTGCAAAGAGATCACTAGTACAATGAACGTCTTCAAACTTTGAGGAGGTATCTGGAAGTTCGTAGTCCAAAGTTTGAACTTTGAGGATAGGTGTAAGTTTGAAAGAAGAATATTCTAATAACCAAAAGAAAAGGCTGCATCTTGAACTTATTTTTACTTTGTGTTCACTTCGGAAACAAATTGTTCGCAACCTGAGTAAGTACTTGAGAAAACTTCTTTGTTATTCCTTCAGTATGCTAAATAATTCTAGTGCATGACTGTAATGCAGAACATTTGGTATTTTTGCAAACTCCAAGCTTATGTAAAGTGATGGTGGAGTGGTGAAATGAACTGGCACATGTGAGAGATAGGAGTTCTAATGAAAACCACTGCCTGGAATGGAGAAGTTATGGGTTACTTGTTTTGTTATATTTATTTCCTTTTCAATTGTGTAAAATGCTACCCCTCCTTTTTTTCTTGTCTAAATCTTCATTCAATTTTATTTTCCAAACACATTGAACTTATTTTTTCATTTTTTCTTAGTGTTCATGTGAAAGCAACTAAGACTCAGTTTAACTGATAAAATATTGAAATAAATCTCAATATTTCCTCAAGGTTCCAAAATAAGCTGAAGATTTTTTGAAAGATTAGAAGACAATCAATGTGATTTGAAAAATTTATTTCAGGATAAATCAATCCAGCCTTGAAAAAAGATAGGAAGTGAGATATTTTCTTTCAGAAAATAAATGAATTTCCCATTCTCAAAACACATGTAATTATTCAATTTTTTGAGTAAATTTTGGCAAAACAATGTGCCTGAAGTATTGTGAGCCTCCTGGATGCCAGGATCCTTGCTATCCTTTAGCTACCAGAGGTGATAGAATAAATATTCAATATATTATTCAATAAATGCAGCAAAAATCCATAAAATATTTGGATAAAGCTTATTGCAAGGTTAATTGGTTTGTATATGGTTTATTGTTATAAATAAATATAGATAAATAGATTATTAAACATTTTGATAGAGGGGGCACAATTATATTGGGGGTCTTTAACACCTCTCTTCACAAAATTCAGTATGAAAACACGTAGGCCTGGTTACTTTGGAACCTTTAATTTATATTCTTAAAGGATATATTGCCCAAAGATAATATGTATATAAAATACACATTGGATTGGAAGGGCTTTGTAACCAAGCTGCCACAACAGAGAAAGGATAATAAGACTCACTGGTATATTATTAAAGCCTTTGGGTGCCTGTTTGGGACATGCACTGATGGGTTAAAACTGTTTACTGGGGCTGTAAGGCTGTTCAGCAGTTTAATTTGATGAGAAGGGTTGGGGACGGATATTATTAATCAGACTAAAGCCATAAATCACTTACTTATCTCTTATGAGTATTTGATTACCTTGGCATGGTTTCTGGATGTAAATGTAACTGGGTCTCTGGGTATTGATATCCCCAAAAGAGCTCTTTATTTATAGCTCTTTGAGTCCCAAAATTGTCCTTCTGAGGGGTACAGGGTCTCAAAGGGACGGAAACTGAGGCTAGCAGGGTAAACAGTGGCAGCCTGTCACTTTTTTTCTTGGTGCTATAGCACAGTTAAAATCTGATTCCACGGGGTATGGGAATTTTTCTACTTTATAATTGATTTTTGGACATGTGAATAACACTAATCTGTCCATTTTATTTATTATTTAATTAATTATCCTTAGTAAATGTTCCCAGTAAATTAATACTTATTTTAATAGAAATTTCTACGGATATTCTGATATCAGGTGAGTTCTCATTATGTATTGAATAATTGGAGTAAAGTCATGACATTGATTTTACTCCCTATTTTTGAATTTTAGTTGATTTACTAGAAATAATTATTTAAAAATATAAGTCATTAGTATTTATGTCATATTTTTACCTCATGAGTTTCCTTAGTATGTCACAAAAATACTGATGTCTGGTAGTCCTCATAATTTCATATTAAAGTATTTTAATATATTTTTAGAAATAGTCATTATCTCATTTTTGACATCCTTGGTATTTTAAATCATATCTAATAAAAAGTATGTGTAAAGGTTATTTAGGTATTTTGAAATACTTTTATGTATTTTTAGACTATCTTCTTTCCACAGGAATATTTATCACATATGTAGAAAGCTTCCCTGTATGTTGTATCATGTTTACGTGGTACCTAGGTTTCTCAGGCCGCCTGTCACTTTGTCAACTTGTAGTCCCACGGCTGCGTACTTTTCAGAGGCCCAGGGCTGCGTACACGGCTTTGAAAGGGTGACGGCGCTGTAGTTCAGCCGCGCGCGGGTGTATTGGCTGCTGCGGCTGCGTGCGGGAATTGTGACAGAACACATTTTTGTCTGTAAATCCTGAAATACACACAAAACCTCAATTCTGACTTAATTTTAGCTTTGAAACCTACACGTCACAATACATGTGAAAAATCTAATTGGCCAAAAAAGTTCCATAATAGGGCCATGGTATTTTGGTCTTTCTTTCCTGAATTATTTAAAAATATAATGAGTTGGCTTTCAAGGTTGGGGTCAGTGAATTGCCCTACCTATTTGGGGTGGAGAATCCATTTCTGCAATAATATTCATGTTTTTCCTACTCCTTCTTAGGTTAATTTTAGTATTTATTATTTTTATTTTATTTCCATTACTTTTGCAGCTTGCTCTGCAATAGTAGCAAGCTGAAATTCCCCCACTCCAAGATATGGCCATATCTGAAAAAAATATGGAGCATGTTTGGGAAAAAAAATTAATTCCATGTGTGTTTCAGCTCCTTTTGCTGGCTCTGTAGTTTCTAAGATTTATTGGTTGATCAGGTATATTATTCTCTCATAACCATTCATCTTTGTTTACAGATTCTCCTTTGTATCTTACTTAGTATAGTCTAACATCTTTTCCTTGCACTCTCTCTTTCTTGTCTCTCAATATCCTGATGACTTTCCCTTTTTCTTTCACAGGGTCAGGTTCTATTGGGAACATTGCTGGAGGGAGGTTGCTACCTTCTCTTGGTTGAAAGTGTTTTACTAGGCTAACAGGAAATACTGGTTGTTTTCTTGACAACTCTTCACTCAGGATTACTTCTACAGCCTTTTTGCCATGCATCTTTTTGATAACAAATGGTCCAACAAAGTCTGGTTTCAGCTTTCTGTTACCTGCTAAATTGTTGAAGTTGGCAGTGGATATCAAGATCTGATCTCCTATTTTAAATTCAGGTTCTTTGTGTGATTTTTCCCATCTTTCTTTGTTGTATTCTACTGCTTCTTCTACAAATTTTTGAGCATGATTATTTGCCAGATCTATTATTTTCTTCAATTCAAGAGATGTTGGATGAATGGTGGCTAAGTTATAGTTTATGTTATTCCTAGGGAGTTTTGGAATCCATCCTCTTTCTAGTATGTAAGGGGCTTCTTTGGTAGTAGAATGTTTACTGCTGTTATAAGCCATCTCTGGAGCTGGGAGTAGGCTTACCCAATCATGGCAATAACCATCTGAGTTCTTGTATTCTAGACCAAAGCTACAGAACCTTCTTAACATATCTTCTAGGGTCTGTATCATACTTTCAGCTAATCCATCAGTTTGGGGATGGTATGCTGTAGAAAATGCTAAAGTAGTACCAAGTAAATCATGTAGATTCCTCCAACGTTCAGAGTTGAATTTGGGGTCTCTGTCACTGATCATAATCTTGGGTATACCAACATCAGCTATAACCCTTTTCCAAAATAGTAGAGCTACATCCATAGCACTATTGTCTTTGTGGTTGGGTATAAATTTTGCCTTCTTAGAGTATCTGTCAACTATTGCCAGGACAGAGTTATATGAATGTGTACCTCCAGGGGGGAGGCCGGTGAAAAAATCCATATTAATGATTTCCCATATGGTTTTGGGTTCAGGGATCTTCTGTAGGATTCCAACCCTTTTGCTAGTAGTTTTATTAGATTTTTGGCAAGTCTCACAGCTAGTAACATACTTAATAGTGATTTATTTCCAGTCAATCCACCAAGCAGTTTGTTTTACTTTCTCAAAGGTCCTTTCAGTGGATAGATATCCTGATGAACAGTTTTCAGGGAATTCCTGGACTATGTGTTGTATATTTTCTTTGTTACTTAGTACCAATACACTGGAATGTTGGTGTCTATAGTAAAGGAGACTATCCAAAAAAGGAAACCTTCCTGCTTTATAGGGTTTGAGTAATGAAGCAGGTAAACTATTTATCAGAGCTGCTTCTGGGGATTCAAATTCCATAATGATAATCAGCAGCTTGATATCAGAGGAGTAGTTGTCCCTCACTAGATTGAAGAAATCAGTATCTAATTCACATAATTGGATCCCCATGATTGGAGCATCTAGTGCAAAAAGATTGATGTTCAAGATAGTAAAGATATCTTGATCCTCAGGGTCATATTCTGGATTGCTAGAGTCATTAGGCAAAGCATTCCTACTTAGACTATCAGCATTCTGGAGTTTAGCTCCAGCTTTATGCACTATAGTCATCTGGCCTCTATACTGTTGTATAGCAATTTGCCACCTGAACATATGTCTGCTGGGGGTCTTCATGTTCATGAGAGTTCCTACAGAATTACAGTCTGTGATCACTTGGAAAGTGGTGCCTTCTAAGTAATAGTGTAGCTTTTCTAAAGCCCATACTAGAGCCAAGAATTCCATCTGACTGGCTTCATATCTCCTTTCCGTGTCTTTGATCTGTCTAGATATGAAGAGTACTTGTTTCTCCACTGGTTTTTCTTCTTTCATTCTTTCTTGATGTAGAGCAGCTCCTAACCCTCCCATACAGGCGTCAATGTAAAGCTTAAAGGGTTTGGGGTAATCTGGTTGAATGAGTAGAGGAGTAGAGGTCATAGCTATTTTTAATTCCTCATAGTTTTTCAATCTCTCATGTGTCATTTCAAAGAGAGTGTTATTGTTGCGTATTCCATACAGACTTTTAGTTAGCATAGCAAACTTTGGGATGTACTTTCTGTAGTAAATTCAAAAACTAATGAATAACAGTAACTCTGTTTTATTTTGAGGCATGTATCTGTTCATGACAGCAGCTATCTTATTTTCATCAGCAGCTAGAGTTAGACCAGAGACTATATGCCCTAGAGCTTTCAATTCTCCATATCCAAAGTTGTATTTCTTCATGGATACTTTCAATCCTGCTTTGGCAATAGTTTGGAGTACTAATCTTATTTGGTTTATATGAGTATCCCAATCATCAGAATATATGATAACATCATCTATATATACCATCATCCACCCTTGTCTGATGTAAGTACCTAGAACTGTATCCATTGTTCTCTGGAAGTGTGATGGGGCATTCTTTATACCAAAGAGCATCCTAAGATCTTCAGATATTCCTAAATGACAGATTGTTCTCATGAAATTTCTACTTTCAGGACTTATAGGTATCTGGTGGAAAGCTTTAAGTATATCCCTATCAGGACTTATAGGTATCTGGTGGAAAGCTTTAAGTATATCCATAGTAGTGATATATTTGACTTTGGACAAGTTATGTAGAGCATGATCAATCCGGGGTAGAGGATAATAATCTGCATGAGTATAATTATTGAACATTCTGAAGTCTCCTACCATTCTTGACTTGTCATTATGCCAAGCTATGATTACAGGTGTGGTCACATCTACCTGGTCATTGTGCCCTACTTTCCGTAATACTTTTAAGTTTATCAGTTCTTGGATATGTTCCTCATGAGCTATTCTAGACTTAGGACTAGAGGGATAAGCTGGTCTTCTTAGGTTTGGAGGATAATGAGGCTTAATAGTCAATGTTAATACCATTCCATGTCCTTTGATATCACCAATGGGGTGATCTTTGGTACAGAAAGAATTCTGGTTCTCAAAGAAAACTTTCAATATATCTTTCTTCTGTTCCTCAGAAAGTTTCATATCTAGAGCTGCTTGAGAGAAGTATTCTTGATTAAATTCTTCTGAATTCTTTTGGTAAGTGGAAGAGGGGAAGTTAGATTGGATGGTGCATATCTTAAAATTCTTGTCCCAATTACCACCCACTTTAAAGTATCTCCCTTTACTCTGGAACACAACTATGCCATATAGACATAAAGCATCATTTCCTATTATCAGGTAGTCACATAATTGGTTGAGCAATACCAAAAATTCCATTTATATTCTCAAAGATCCTTTAGTATGGGGTAATATTATAGGAGCAGTCCATACTCCAATAGCATTCATGGTAGAGTTGCAAGAGCTAAACTTGGCTTTTGGGACGGGCAGAGGGTGTTCTTTCCAATTGGGATCCCATTTGTCTAATAATTCAGTACAGACACATGAGCAGAAAGCTCCACTATCCAGTAATAACCTTATAGGTCTGTCTTTATACAATCCTGTGGCATAACATGTTTGACCAGTAGTATAACTCTTACCACTTGCAGGTATAACTGTTAGTGGTTTAACATCTGTGATATTTCTAGGAATAATGGTAGGGTCCCATTGTTGGGGCAAACTAGAGTCACCATGGATTTTGTTGATTTCTATAGAAGTGACTATATGTCCTTCTATTACATTGACATGTTTGGTCAAGATCAATTCACATTCAGAAAAGGATCCTTCAGTATCAGGTATATCTTCATAGTTCTGATTCCCTTCAACCTCCTGCTCTCCTTCCAAGACTGCTATCTTTCTTTTTGGTAATGGGCAGTCTTGTCTCATATTCCCTGTCTTGTTAAAATTCCAACAAGTTCCAGGCATTCTCTCTTTATCCCTTTTCTCATTAGGTTTCTTATGATCAGAGGTATATATCAGAGGGGGTTGTTTTCTGGTTTTATTAATGTTTAAGTTCTCTTGAGGTCTAGAAGGAACCTTCTTGTCCAAGCCATTCATGTCTATGACTTCTTCTAACACATTGATTAGAGTTGATAAGTCAGCATCCATGCTCATCCTGCATATTACACTATGGTTAAGATTTCCAGGACACAAGTTGAGGAGTCTTTCATTTACTTCCTCTTTATCAGCATCTGGATAGAAGCAATCTAGCCTTCTATTTTGTTCCAAGCACCATTTGTGAGGCTTATCCTTGGAGGGATCAAATGAGGAATTTTCAAAATTTTTCATCATTTTTCTTTTCCACATTCTAGAACCAAATTGTTCTTTAATTAGAATTTTCCAAGAATTCCATGGTAAGGATCCCACTTCTTCTCTTTTACTAAGAAACCAGTCCAAAGATACTCCTTCAACTAGTCTGGGCAGCCTGACTACAGCTATAGCTTCTGGTAGGTCATAAGAGTTAATGGTATAGTCAATAAATTTAGTGAAATTTATATGATTGTATTCTCCTTCACCGGAGAACTTAGGCCATTCAGAAATTGGGGGTAAAGGTTTGAGGGCTTGTTCAATTTCAGGAGTAGGACTAGGCCTGAGGGTTTAACTCCTATGCATTCCTAGTAAGGGTGGTGCATGAGGAGTAGTTTTTTGTCTGGGAGGTTTTGTTTCCTCTGTTGTACTCCCCAAGGGGTTGGTCAGATGGACTTTTAAGTCTCTAAGATTATTCTTGATCAGATTAAGTTTCAGGTCCACTTTATTATTAAGCAGATCAAATTCCTCACTAAGGGACAGAATGGAGCTGTTAGTAGTATTTACCAATTATTCTTTTAAAGTTTGAAAAGATATAATAAAATCTTCTTGTATACATGATAACATATTATCAATTGTTTGAGTCTGTATAATTTTACCTTGATTAATTTTCCCCAATAATGGTTCTGTATGCTCTTTAATACCTTCCATTCCTACAGTTTTTGTTTGGTTATTAATTAATTTGGCCACTACTGTGGTTAAATTATCCATTTGGGTGTAAAAACCGTCTGAATTTCCAGAAAAAATCTTGAAATCATGGCGCATATCACTAAAAAAGGAAGTAATTACATCAGAGGTTGGTTTAGACAAGTTAATGGGTTCAGAATTAGAGGCTAATTGTTGTACACCTTTTTCCACTTTTGAGCTAAGGATATTATCTGATCCCAATCCTTCTTTCCCTTTGGCTTTGGGTGGGAAGAAGATATCTTCTTTCATGATTTTTTGCCTTTGAGTTGGGCTAATTGATCCCAAGGATTGCACTTTTCTACATAAGATTCTACCTCTTTCCTTGAAATCATTTTATGAAGAGCTATCTGGGTAGCTTTTTCCTGGGAGATTATCTTTTTCATAGATACCATGTCCTCCTTGGCTTGGGCTTCTTTTAACTCTTCCCAATATTTCACATTCTCTCGGACTAAATCTTTGATTCTGGCTTCCTTGGCCAGATTCTGCTGGGGTGGCTGCAGGGAACCTTCTTGTAATTGAGGATGGCTTCTTTCTACTAACTTCTCCGGCTCTAGGTTGGGGGAGGGCAACAGTACTTGGGGCTGTTGCTTGTCCACCAAAATTTGATTCATGTGTTCCAGTCCCCTCATTGTTGTCATTATTGGTGGTCTCACA
Organism: Puccinia polysora; assembly: GCA_025617555.3. NCBI lineage: Eukaryota > Fungi > Basidiomycota > Pucciniomycetes > Pucciniales > Pucciniaceae > Puccinia > Puccinia polysora. Next base: position 8,271,569 of record CM062647.1, on the reverse strand, counting down.
GTTACTGGGGGCTCCTGGCAAAGATCCAAAGGAGGGAATTCTCCCTGAGGCTCTTGTGTTATGTCTATTCAAATTGAATAAAATGTTTCTAAGTATTTTTCTAAAGAAAAATACATGAAAATAAGTTTATTTAAAACTTAATTAAGTTGATATTCAAAGGTACCAGGACTTTATTGGGATCAAATTGGTCCTTAATAGGTAATCCTACAAGGTCTTTGTGTGTTCCAATGAGTTCTTCACCTGTGCAATCAATATTTTCAGGGCTTCCAGAGATATCTGGGACTTCTTGATCCAATAAATCAACTTCAGTGACGCTGGATTCTGGAAAAGGAGGGTTCACTTATGGTAAAAAGATATTTTATTGGTCAATAAAATATAAAAATAAAAATGGTAATACAAGTTTTATGCTTACTTTTATATTTTAAAAAGTAATTCATATGGTATTTCTTCCAACCTTTATGTTTCCCTAATAGGGACTTGAAGTTGATACGGCTCTCAAGATCTTTCTGTTCAAGGATTTTATCTAAGGTTTTACGAGCAGAAGAAATATTAAGTTGCTCAGCTTGAGTTAAAGATTCCCAACCAGTTGCTTTATAATTTTTAATATGTTCTTCTTTTCTTATCTTTAAAATATTTAAATAATGGATTATTAATTCTGCATTGGTTTTTAAATCCACTGAAAAATAATTTAATGATAAATCACGGTTAAAAATTCAGATAAATTTATCTTTGATTTAATTTTACGTGAAATGTCTGGTCCAAGGTATTAAATATAATAAAATAGAATATTTCCCGGCCAGACCCCCAATTTTCAGCCTCCTGGATGCCAAGATCCTTGCTATCCTTTAGCTACCAGAGGTGATAGAATAAATGATAAATATATTATTCAATAAATGCAGAAAAAATCCATAAAATATTTGGATAAAGCTTATTGCAAGGTTAATTGGTTTGGATATGGTTTATTGTTATAAATCAATATAAATAAATTGAATATTGAATATTTTAATAGAGGGTCCACAATCATATTGGGGATCTTTAACACCTCTCTTCAAGAAATTCAGTATGAAAAAATGTAGGCCTGGTTGCTTTGGAACCTTTAATTTATATTCTCAAAGGATATATTGCCCAAAGATAATATGTATATAAAATACACATTGGATTGGAAGGGCTTTGTAACCAAGCTGCCACAACAGATAAAGGATAATAAGACTCACTGGTATATTATTAAAGCCTTTGGGTGCCTGTTTGGGACATGCACTGATGGGTTAAACCTGTTTACTTGGGTTGTAAGGCTGTTCAGCAGTTTAATTTGATGAGAAGGGTTGGGGACGGATATTATTAATCAGAATAAAGCCATAAATCACTTAATTATCTTTTAGAAGTATGTGATTACCTTGGCACAGTGTCTGGATGTAAATATAACTGGGTCTCTGGGTATCAATATCCCCAAAAGAGCTCTTTATTTATAGCTCTTTGAGTCCCAAAATTTTCCTTCTGAGGGGTACAGGGTCTCAAAGGGATGGACACTGAGGCTAGCAGGGTAAACAGTGGCAGCCTGTCACTTTTTTCTTGGTGCTATAGCATGGGTAACATCTAATTCCATGGGGTGTGGGAACTATTCTACTTTATAATGGATTTTTGGATGTGTGAATAACACTAATCTGTCCATTTTATTTATTATTTAATTAATTATCCTTAATAAATGTTCCCAGTAAGTTAATAATTATTTTAATAGACATTTCTACGGATATTCTCATATCGGGTGAGTTCTCATTATGTATTAAATAATTGGAGTAAAGTCATGACATTGATTTTCCTCCTTATTTTCGAATTTTAGTTAATTTTCTAGAAATAATTATTTAAAAATATAATTCATGAGTATTTATTTAATATTTTTACCCCATGAGTTTCCTTAGTATGTCACGAAAATACTGATTTCTGTTAGTTCTCATAATTGCATATTAAATTATTTTAATATATTTTTAGAAATAGTAATTATCTCATTTTTGACATCCTTGGTTTTTTAAATTATATTTAATAGGAAATACATGTAAAGGTTAGTTAGGTATTTTTATATACTTTTATGTATCTTTAGACTATCTACTGTCCACGGGAACATTTATTACATATGTAGAAGGTTCCCCTGTAGGTTGTAGCATGTTTACGCAGTACCTAGGTTTCTCAGGCCGCCTGTCAATTTGTCAACTTGTAGTCCCACAACTGCGTACTTTTCAGAGGCCCAGGGCTGTGTAAACGGCTTTGAAAGGGTGACAGCGCTGTAGTTCAGCCGCGCGCGGGCGTATTGGCTGCTGTAGCTGCGTGCGGGCATTGTGACAGAACACATTTTTGTCTGTAACTCCTAAAATATACACAACACCTCAATTCTGACTGAAATTTAGGGCTGAAACCCGTATGTGACAATGCATGTGAAATGTTTAATTGACCAAAAAAGTACCATAATGTTGCCATGGTATTTTCGTCTTTCTTTCCTGAATTATTTAAAAATATAATGAGTTGGATTTCAAGGTTGGGGTCAGTGAGTGACCCTACCTAATTTTTGGTGGAGAATCCATTTCTGCAACAATATATATTTTTTTCCTACTCTGTCTTAGGTTAAATTTAGTATCTATTATTTTTATGTTATTTCTGTTACTTTTGCAGCTTTCTCTGAAATAGTAGCAAGCTGAAAAGTATTTCATGTGATTTTGGAAGCAATATAGAGCAATTATATTGCTGTTATATTCATTTAATGACCTGTAATTAATAAATGGGTGATCATGTTTGAAAGTTAAAAGCTTTTGGTGTGACTTCATTAATTTTTATACTCTATCCTCTACTGGCTTTATCTCCAGAACCATTTTCTCTATCCAATTTGATCTTGCCAGAATTATGAGGCAGTAATAATAAGAATTAAGAATCTCACATGGTTTCAATCATAGTTTAGATTTATTTAATCATGATTTTTTCCATATTCTGATGTGCTTTTAGCTCAAGTTTCACCTTTTATCTCATATGTAAAGTTCAGATTGTTTTTATCAATATCTTATATAAATCGTGAATAATTTTTGCTTCTAATATAGAATTAAGCTGAATTATATTTAATTTCACAATCCAAAACTGAAGACATAATTTATTAAAAAAAAATTCTGATATCCCTCCATCACCTCAGTATCTTATTTTGAACTAAAAGTGTGATACCTCATCAAAAGAAATTTAAAATCTCAGTTCATTCTGTTTACTACTTCAAATAATTAAAAGGAAGATACCAGTTAATTTTTGAAAATTAATTCAAAATCTTCAATATTCCACAGTCCCAAAAAATTTAATAAAAGGGGGGAAGTAATTAGGTGGGTGTGGAACAAAGAGGAGAGACCTAAACTGCAATGAATGTCAGATTCATAATTCTATCTTTTAATTTCAAGGCTGATTATTCAAAGAAAAGTGCAAGGTTGAGATGGGTTTTTTAAATATTGAAATTGAGTTCAACTCAATGTAATACACTGTTCTCAGAAAGATTAAAAAGAAGACAATATTAAGTGACTGAGGAAAATTAAAACGTAGAAAGATTTGTGATTTCAAGATAGTCTAAATACCAGTCTAATGACCAGATGCAACCTGAAGATTTTTTTCTCTAGTTTTGAGCTTTAAATTCATCAATGAAATTAAAGAAATGAAATATTGAAACCAATTGAATTCATCTAGTTAAAATATTGAAAGCAAGACTGAGTGTGATGATGCCAAAAAAACTCCAAAGGAATGAAATGACATTTATGGAAAAAAATTGATTAAAATAATGAATTCAAGTGTGTAATCAAGATAAAATGTAAGGATTAGATCCTGGGAATAATTATTGATTTAGATAAGAAATTTTGAATTTGAATGGAGCAGCAAAGGTGTAAATTTATTGCTTGAAGCTTACAAGAAGAGGGTATATTGGATCAATGAAACCAGGTCCAAATTATGGGGAGAAGGGTGAGCAGATATGCAAGTGATTTCATAATGAAGTAAAGAGTGAATTTGTGACTAGTTTTAGAGTAACTGCAAGATTTGAGGATTTTTTGCCAATTCTGAATGATTTGCCGGAAATTTTTGGTCACTAGACCAATGCCATAAGTAGTAAGGATACTTAAATAATTGGTTAGAGTGCTTTTGCGGTTCATGAATTTATTTCAAAAGTATATAATAGGGCGTATCAGAGTTAGAAAACCCGCCATTAGAAACCACCATTTTTTTTGAAAAAACCTGCGATTAAAATTGGAGGGTTCCTGAAATACACATACCCCTAACCGGTGTATTTCAAAATGGCCAGTTTCATGAAAATGGTGGATTTCAAAAATGAAGCCTGCCATTAAACCCGCCATTTATGCATCATCATCCATCCAACATCCATCAAATCTAAAAAATCCATCCACATCAGCAAATCCATACCATTCCCATCTCAATCACATCACACACATCTCATCTCCATTGCTTCACATCTCCATTGCTTCAAATCTCTATCACTTCACATCTCTATTGCTTCAAATCTCTATTGCTTCACATCTCTATTGCTTCACATCTCCATCTTCACACAAATCCCATCATCATCTCATCACCCCACATCAAATCACCATCTTCCTCAACATGTTCCATCAAAACTCTTGCAAGCAAGTTGAAAATGCAAAAAAGCTGACTGAGCTTTTGTTAGTATTTGACTGCCATTCAGGCTCCAATTAAGAATACAATTTAAAATCAACTTGGTTGGCTTTGAATGCTCTATTACAAAAGCAATACATGGTTCCAAGAAGACAAACTCTCCACAACCCTATGTATGAAAGGCAAAAGCTTCATCTCCTCCCCAACTTCTCCCCAACTTAAGCTTGCAGCAACTTTTGCAAAATCTATTGCCTACATTCATAAAACTTTTGGAGATTATTGAAGACCACCACATCTTCCAGAACAATTATTGGAATCCTCAACGCGATCAAGCTATCCAACTGGCTGTTTCTCCTTGTAGATTTGGATCAAATGGAAATTCAGCTGCAATTAATCAATTAGAAAATCTATTCTCAGTTGGATATGGAACCATTTTCTCATACACCAAAAGAGTCATGGTTGCTATCCTATCTTTCCTTTGCTCAGTCCTTTCTTGTCCAAAAAAAAAGAAACCAAGGAGATATCTCAAGTAATGGAAACCAAAGGATTTCCTGGTTGAATTGGTTTTGTCAATGGAACCACCATTGCCTTGAGTCAAAAACCCAAGCTAGATGGAAACCCCTATTTTGATTGGAAAAAAGGCAATTGATTCATATCTTTTCCAATTGCTTTGATAACACCATTGATCACACACTGACCAATTATGTTTTTTCTGTTTGTTTAGAAACTCTGTGGCACTACAACTTGTTTGTGATAACAACAAGAAGTTCATATCCCTCCATGCTGGCCTTCCTGGTTCTTGTCATGATTCATACATGTTCCATTGGATGCGGATTGCCCAACAAACAGAGAACTACTTTGACCACAATCAATACCTTCTGGCAAATTCAGCTTATGCTAGTGGGAAATATGTGGTTCCAGAATACCAGAATTTTTTTTCCAACAATCAAGGAAAAACCAATTTCAACTATCATCTTGCTCAATCACAAGTTTGGGTTGAGCCTGCCATAGGAGTCCTGAAAGGAAGATGGTACAGCTTAAGGGAAATACAAAACCAGCTTCAAAATCCCAAAGACATGAAGTTCCTCATCAACTGGATTGTCACTTGTGTGATCCTTCACAATCTTTTGGCCAACATCAAAGATGAATGGGACAAAATATTTGAAGATGATATTCCAGATCTGCCTCAAGTCATCCCTGTCTCATCTTGTCCCTCATCTTCTTCTATGAGAGAATGGATTCTTCCTCTTACCCTTTCTTGCTTTGATGAGTAATTTTTGATCATGAATTGGGTGAAAAATCCCTTGACCAAATGTTTTTGGTTTTGGTTGTTCACCCAAGATTCATTGGCTGACTCACTTGTTCTTTTTTTTCTCATTTGGTGGGGTGGACTTAGACAAATGGTTTTGGTTTTTCACCCAAGATAGGCTGAGTCAAGGATTTTTTTTCACAAATCATAACCAAAAACCACTGGTCCACTCTCCTCCTCACCCACCACCTCCACCTCACCCATCTCACCCCACTCACTCACCGGTCCAATCATTCCTCCTCACCACCACCACCTTTGCTCCCTCACCCATCCACCACCAACCTCACCAACACACTCACCACCCAACTACCCATCCCCCATCCTGTCAGGTGATTCCCCCTCCCCTCTTTTACTCAACCCTCTTGGTTTTCTATTGGCTGACCCTCATCCCCCCCTATCCTTCCCCCCAACACACCCAGCTCCTGGTCACCCGGCCCCTTTCAATTAAGTGCTTCCCCCCTCCCTCCTCCTCCCTTGCCCTTGCTCAATCTTAGCCCCCCCAGCCCTTGCTCCCCCCTCCGTAGCTTGCTTGCCCACGCCACCACCCCTCCTTCTCTGAGATTTATTTCCCACGCCACCACCATCCCCCTTCCCTTTATTGATGCTGGAACTGCCTGGCATCACTCAATCAACTCCAGAGCAGAAATACCAGGCCCAATAAACACCAGAACTGCGCCCAGACGCCAGCACCCCCCCCCAGTGGCGTCAAAAAACGCAGGCACACCCCAATCCCTCAATTGGACCTGCCCCCCCGGCCGACTGTCAAACGGAACCGCGCCCCCTCCCCCCAGCCAACTGTCAAACGGACCTGCCCCCCCCTTGGCTTTGGTCCCTCCCCCCCTGGATGGACAACAGCCGCCCCGCCCCCCCCTTGACTGCCCCCCCACTGCTCCGCCCCTCAACCCCCCCCCCTTGGCTTTGGTCCCACCCCCCCTCAACCAATGACAGCCAGCCCCCCCTTGACCGCCCCCCCACCGCTCTGCCCCTCAACCAACAACGGCCGCCCCCCCTCCGCATTGGTCCCTCCCCCCCTCTGCTTTGGCCCCACCCCCCCTTGACCGCCCCCCACCGCTCCGCCCCTTGAACAACAATGGCCAGCCCCCCCTCCACATTGGTCCCGCACCCCCCCCCCCCCCCTTGCGCGGCCTGGCTGCCCCCCATGCCTGCCTGCCCGGCCAACCAACCTACCCCCCCTTCCTGGCTGCCGGGCCTTGCCTACCTGGCCCTGGGCCCGACCCCAACCCAACCCAAAACCAACCCCAACCAAATTCAAAAGCCCGGCCCAAAGTCCTGGCCCAAAGTTCTGGCCCAATTCCCTCACACCCTGGCAAGTTTTTTTTTTTTTTTTTTTTTTTTTTTATTTTTTTTATTTTTTTTATTTTTTTTTTTTTGGGTGCTAATGTGATGTTTTTTTTCTTTATTTTTTAGTGCAGTTTTATTTTTTTTTTATTTTTTGGTGATCATGTTTCTGGTGAACTTGGGATCAAGTCCAAGTTTGGTTTCATTTTTTTTGATCCAATCTTGTTTCACCAATGATGTCCATTTGACTGACTGTTTTTTTTTGTTTTTTTTTTTCAATCCCTCAACCCTTATTGGTGAATGTCCAATTCTTTTCCCACCCCCCTGAAAATGTTACACAAACAATCAAATCCCGTCTTGTTCCTCACCCCAATTTAAGTATATGATTGGGAGTGAACAAGATGGAAGGAGATGGCTTGAAAAACATACAGAGAGGTGGCAAGAGTAGGGCTGCTTGCCAAAAGAGGCTTCAATCTTGGGATTTGGAAATGTCTTTGGAAGTTTCTGAGGAAGGTATTGATGAAATGGTTGTCTTGTCTGTTCAAAAATCACATCCTTGGGATCTGTACCCTTCCATTGTTTCCAAAAATAAAAAGAATAGTCAAAAAACCACCCAGGAAGACTTTGAACAAGCCAAACAAACAATCAAATCCTTCCATTTCTTCCACTGTGGAAAAGTGATTGTCCTTGATTGATCTGATCACTAAGCCCTGTTTGCAATAATCAAATTTGTGCCCTTGGATGAAATCTCAGATCAAGATTAGAAGGAAGTCAAATTTGTCACCACTTTCCTTCAAAGTTCAAAAAAAATTTGTCAACCCAGTTTGTCCTTCAAGAGCTTGGGGTGGAAAAATGTGGGCAATTGGATGGCAAAAATTGATGGACCCCTTTGAGTTATTTGGACGCTATGTGAAGAAATCATCTATCCAATCTTCTCCTCAAGATTATTCTTTTCTCAATTTTAAGGCAGACAAAGTCTCTCAAATTTTAGGACAAATGTTTTGCCATTTGGCCAGGCTTCCCTTTGAATCAAACCATGAAGAAATGAAGGACAATGGCATCCCCTCCTTCTCATCACTCAAATTTGGATCTTGGCCTACTCCCTTTGACTTCTCTCCACATGTCACCTTCACATCCAACTATTTTTACAACTCACCTCTCATTTACATAGGTGACATCTCTGAGTATTCCCTTTTACTTGCAGTTCCAACCAGGAAATCAAATGGACAACTTATTGAAAACACGGATGAATATCAAGTATCTGATGGCCAATTTGTTTTTACTGACCTGGGATTTGGAATTGAATTCAAACAAAAAGGTGTGGTCAAAATGGTTTGGGCAGCCAATAAGTACAAGCACTGTACTTTTCCTGCTGTCAATACTGCCACTCATACAAGAATGGAAATTTCAAGGCAAATCAACAAAACCACTAGAAAAAATTTCAGGGATTTGGGGAGTGGGAAAATATACTGGAGGAAACAAAATATAAATAAAAAGAAAAATTATTTTTTTATGGGTGGGGTTAAAAATAGTCTTAAGCATTGTTGTAATCAATTTTTTTTATTTTTAAAATTTTCATAAAAGCAGATATAAATCTACAAGCCCAGCATTTGAGTAATCTGCTTTGATTCATCTACTGTTCTGCTGCTACCAATGTATGCTGCAGCCATTTACCACCTATCCTTTTTTTTCTGTTGCCAGTTTTTCCCTCTCCATTTGCAGTTGTTATTGCTGTTGATCCTTCTCCTTTTCCTCTTTTTGGAATTCTAGCTCAGCATGTTTCAACTTCCACTCAGCATCCCATTTTTTCTGATGAGCCAAACTCTTGGCTTTCTGCTTTTGAAAATCAATAGCCATTTGACTATCCCACTTCTCCTTTTCAATCTGAAGTTTTTCAGATTCAATTTGCTATTTCACTGTTTTTCAGAGGGGGATAGGAATGAGCTTGATTTTGAAGGCAAGGAGAATCCAATGGGATTACTTGAATCTTTCTTCTCCATGATCTCCTCAAAGCCCAAAAAATTTGAAGTGTTTTTCCTCTTTTGAATGCTATTGGGGTTGATTTTGATAAATTGGAGGCCTTTTGCTTTCCCTTTGCAGAGGAGGTTTGTGTGGGAACATCATAGCTCTCATTTGAAGGGGATGTGGGAGGCCCCATTGAATTGAGTTTTTGGTCATTCAGGAATTGATGAACCTGTTTCTTTTGAATTCAAATTGTTCAGGATTAACTTGACAGAAGAGAAAAGAACTTGGTTCCTTAGTTGAGCAGATTTTGATGGCAATGGTGATATGAGGATGACATCCTCCTCATCGGCCAATTTCTCCAGTTCTTCAACCCCAGGAAGAGAGCAATCCAAAGAAGGAGGGGAGGGGTCCATGGTTGGGTTTGACTCCTCAATCAATGAAGAAGTAGACATGATTGGAGCTGATTGCATTTGAATATCTTCCTTTGCATCAGATGGGGGCCACTCATAGGTTTCTTCAGGATCACCATTGCTAGGCTGAGCATCCCCAGCAAAGTCCTATGGATTTTTTGGTTCAAAAGCAGCTAGGGGGGTGATGTTGGCCTTCTTTCCAAATATTTCATCCATTTGAATATAAAAAGGAAAAATGGAGTCCAACTTATCAACCACCAAGTTGACTCCCTTGGCTTTGTCAGAGTTGGTGATACCAAAGCTGGTGGATATTGACATGGAGTGGGCCTTTTTGCACTTGGCTCAATAATTATTTAATTTCTCCCTCATCTGTTTCGATGACAGATCCAGCCTAGCTTTTAATTTATTCTTGAGTTAATTGGCCATCAGGAGATAACCACTGACCTTAGAGGATGAAGGTTGGCCAATGTGTTTTTCATTGTAGGATCCAAAGCAAGCATTGTAGTTGGGCGGAATTTTGAGCCAGTTTACCAGGATTATGAGATCAGATCTCTTGAGCTTACTTGAGCCTTTGGGAGCTGATGGGGAAGGATACTTGGATGTTAAGTTCCTGTGGGATGTTTTCTTTGGTCCATTGGATTGTTTAGTGGACTTGTGGGGGGAGGATTGATGAGGGGCCATTTAAAAATAGTAGGAGGGATGAAGAGATGAAGGGCTATGAGACTGTTTAAGTGGTGAGAATGATGATGTGATGAGAGGATGAGAGTGATGAAGCAAATAGAATAGGAAGAGATGAGAGTGATGAAGTGAAAAGAGGGATAAAGCAATGAGAGTTAGGATTTGATGAAACTGATAAAAAGATGAGAGCAATGAAGTGGTAAGGATAGTGATCCAATGAGATTTAGCTGGATGTGATGAAAGCAATAAATTGATGAGAGTGATGAACTGATCAGGATAGTGATATAATGAGAGTTAGATGGATGTGATGAAAGCAATAAAGTCATGAGAGTGATGAGAGTGATGAGGATAGTGATGAAGAGATGAAGAGCAATGAATCAAATTTTTTCCGATGAGGTTGGAGTTAGAAGGAGGTGGGAAGCCAGGGTTGGATGACGTGGACAGGTGGTGGAAGCCTTTAAATAATTCATTTGAAAAAACACACTTATTTCCAGTTAACTATTACACGTCTGATGTGAATTAAGTGGGTTTTTTGATTTTTAATGGGGCTTTGAAATGGCAGATTTGGTTTGAAACCCGCCATTAAGAAATGGTGGGTTTGCTTAACTCTGATACACCCTAATGAGGAGAAGAGTAATTTCAAAGCTGTTTTTGAAAACTTTCCTTGATTTTTCAGAGTGATATTTTCCCAGTTATAAAATATCAAGCTACTGGAAGATTTTGGGATTAATTCTTATCAATAAAAAAAATCAACTGATAATTACTGATAACTATCTGATGAAATATATAAATTCATCAATTTAATTAATAATCTCCAAAAAATAATGAACTCCCACCTTCCAATGCAATCACTTTTATAATCAAAAATATTGTTGTCTCCTTAGTGATTCTTCCCAAGGAAACAGTGAGAAGTTTCCTCCATGTTGTCTTTTGAAGGTTTCTTGCTTGTATAACCAGTTTTTTAACCAGAATGAAAGATCTTTGAGGCCCAAAGAACCAACCAGTGAGTGAAAAATTGTTTTAACATACCCAGGTTTAATTCTTAACTTCCACCAGATCCATGTATTGAGCTTATTTGCAAAGAAATGGTGGTGATTTTTATAATTTTTTGTTCATTCTTTCTCATTAGAAATTCCTCTTAAAATATTTTCAAATATTCTGTGATTTATTTATTTTTCATTTTATATTCATTCTAAATTTTTATGTTTAAAAGGTCCAAAGGGCTCCCCAAACAACATTCCACGATGTTACTTGTCTTTTGAGGTAGATTTGAAAGGATTGAGATAAACACTAAAAATTCTTGAGTAAAATTTTTAGTTGATTGTCTATCTGTTTCCAATACTTGTACCATTCAAGAGATCAAAAGTCCTATGCAATACAGAGAATAAAAAGTAAAAAAATAGATATTTTTGTGTTACAATTTTTGCCATTGTTCAAGTTTTAGAGGCAAAAACATCTTCTAAAAATAAAAAAAGAATTTGAAGCAGTGTTAGATTTGCAACACAACACAACCCATTCACAAACTCCAAAAAAGTTGTTTGGCACAATTCACAGCCCATCTGAGCCATGAATGGCTGTTTGAAACCCACAGATTTTTAAAGGGAAATTAATGAATTGTTCAAAAATCCAGGTTCATTATCAAAACCAAAAAGTTAAAATAAATCAAAAAATAAAATAAAAAACACCAAAACAGGTTCACAAACTATATATTTAATCAAATTAAAAAAATAAAAAATAAGATAAGATAAAAATTTGTTAGAATTTCAAAAATCCAGGGAAATCAACTCATATTTATGGCCCTATGAATAAATCAAAATAAACAATTAAAAATTTTGAGAACATCAGAAAATTGTGCCCCAAAAACATAAAAAAAGGGTAATGTTAAATTCACGGCCCATTAAGCCGTGCACACAGTTCAAATCAGGCCATGTGGCAGGCCACAAATTCCAATTTGGGCCTTGTACAACCCTGCATGGCATACAGAGTTGTGCGGCCCATCCAGCCTGGTCCGCCGCTGTGTGGGCTTCCACACGACTACATTCAAGCCGTGTGGTATTTTACACAGCCCAAATGTAGTTGTGTGAGATCCCACACAGCACCGGACTGCGGTGAGCCAAAAAAAAAGGAAAATGAATGAAAGGGTACTAACACAACCGTTAAACTAAATAAACCTTCCAAAAAAACAGAAATCAACCAAGAAATCAAAGAATGTTCATTTTTTGGTTTAAAAAAAACAAATAAATAAATAAATAAATAAAACTTTTACTATCCAATGGAATAGCCCTAAAGTAAAAAGACCCAAAGAAACACAATTAACTGGACTAGCCCTAAACTAAAAACACCAAAAAAAAAGACAATTAACTTGACAAGCCCTAAAGTAAAAACACCAAAAAAAAAGACAAGTAACTTGACAAGCCCAAAAGTAATTTCAACTTTACTAGCCCTAAATTAAAAGTGCCCAAAAATTAAAGAAGTCTTTTGACCAGACCTAAAGTAAAATTGCCCAAAAAATTACAAGTCTTTTGACCCGCCCTGTAGTAAAAGTGCCCAAAAAAATACAAGTCTTTTGACAGGCCCTAAAATAAAAACACCAAAAAAAACAAGTTCAACTTGTGTTAAGCTGATCCCATCCCAAGCTTAACATAAGTTAAGCTTTTGATGGAATCAGCCCAACAAAATTTGAACTGAATTACCACTAAAGGCTCATTCAAAACACTCAATATAATCATGTTAACTCAAAACACTCAACATAATGATGTTCAAAATTTGATAACCCTTTAGATTAATAGAATTTTTTAGCTGTATTAGAATTGAAATTTATATGAAACCCAATGATGAAATGAAGTCAAAGTCTATTACAATCTAGAATACATTTGCGGTTGATCTTGGAGATGATCAAACCAACCAGAGGATTTTTTATAAATCAAGGAACGTGGTTTTGCTAAAATTTGCCGGATTGGAATCATTTCTCCCTCAAGTGCTATTAGAACCCATTGGTTATTGTTTACAAAGGAAATGAACATTGGATCTGATTGATCAGTAACACAATTTTTCATTGGATTCTAAGTATCACATGACTCCAATGAAATGAAACATATAGGTTTGGAATATGTGTCTGCTATGATTTGACCCATGTCCAATTTAGCCAGCCATTTTGAGGAGGGAATATTTTCATTTATCTCTTCAAAATCAAGTATTTGTTTAATCTTTTCAAACTCCTTTGAACCACAAAGCATCTTAATTTAGCATGCTTTATTTTTCTCTAATGTTTCAATCATTTCCTCCCCAACCTTAAACCAACCATGTTCTTCATAACCAAGAGATTTAGAAATGACTCTAAATCCGCAATTTCCATCTAAAATTGGATTCCAAACCTCACCCAAGAACTTATGGAATTTCTTGGGTACTTGATTGAGGTATTTCACATTTGGTTCCTATCATTACAACTAACTTAGTATTCATTTCTTTAATTGGATCAATGAAATGAAAACTCACAAAAGATGAGCTTCTGGTTGAGCTTTTCTGCATGTTCTCTTCCTCTGAAGAGGATTCTGATTCCAAATTAAGTGATCCTGATTCAATTTCAGTCTCTTTCTCTGAACTATGAAATTCAGATTCAGATTCTGCTGACTTTGACTAACAATTCATCATTGGTTAGTAACTAAGTTAATTAAACCAGAAAAATGAACATATCCCAAAAGAAAAGACTTACACTTGTTTGTCTTTTCTTGTTTGGAGCCCTTCTAGTTCTTTTTCCCCCTGGATTTGTTTTTCAACAAGCTCAAACTGAGATGTTTCTTGCCGCGTATCTTTCAATTTTGGCCTCCCCTACTTTATTGTAAGACTTTAGGTTCAAGTCTTGGCTTTGATTGATATTTTGTAATCCTCTGAGTGATATACTTCAATAGGACGCTTTTCTCATGATCTGGAGATTGCAAGATCATTGCATTGCATTTTTCATGTAACTGAGTAATGCTTAGCATTTCATCAAGATTTCACTGGAAAAATTCAAAAGGTTCAACTATTATTGAATTATTATTCATTAATCAAAAATCATTAATTGCATAGTGACTTGAAAAATCCACTTTAAGCCAGCTTACAGAAAAAGAACGGCAAGGCTCATAGTCCAACCTCCACTGAGGATGAACATCTTTGGGTACCACCGATCCTCTGAATGCTAGACGGTCACCTATTTGATGGGAAAAGGGGAAACCAATAGTCTTGAAATATGACTTGGTGCAGACTTTGCCATCATGATCACGTTTGAACTTCTCAAATTGTTCCCTAACAAGATGGATTGCCTCTAAAGACAATTTGTAACCCAATGGAAAAAGTTCAGGTGGAAGAACTGTCCCTAACTTAATTTGAGAGTTATAAAGTGATGCATGAACTGATTTAATTGTTAAAATACGTATGAACTTACACATATGCTACATATAAGTGTATTCCAAATGGGATGCACATATGGGCCTCTCCGGCCCATTGTACACTCACACAGACCATACAGGCCTGTGTGGATGTCACTGATTTGGGGAAACTGGCCTCAAAACGCGTGAAACAGGCTCATTGGTACACAGGCCCTAACAGGCCCGGTGGGGGATATGGGCAAATACAGCCAGATGGGCTTGTATGGGCATAATTGGGCCCAAGATTTATTTTGGACATACTTGGCCAGACGGGCTTACCCACCAAAGTCTATTTGTCTCAGGTTTTGGGCTTGGGGCGGCCCATTGGGGCCGCCACCCGAGTTGCAGCTTGTGCCGCGGCGTGCTCGGGGCCACTTGTGTTCCTTGGTTTGGCCCACGGGGGCCCAACGGCCCGCGCAGGCCCGGCCGGTTTCAAACAATGGCCACCGCAGCAGAAGAAAGGGCCAGCGGTCCCGGCTCCCTCCCCCTCCCCTTGCTTGCAATTGCGAGGGGGAGGGGGTGGCTGGCTTGGTTGAACCAGCCAGAAACCAACCGCAACAAGGCGGTCAGTCAGGGTAGGGGGGATTTCATCACCCCCTTGCCCAAAGGATGACGAGGCCAGCCACAAGGAGAGCAACCAGCTGTGGGGGGGATCTAATCACCCCTCCACCATCAAAGCAAAGCAGAGACCAGGGGCGCTCTCCCCCCCCCCCCCCTCCCCCCCCCCTTTACCAAGGGGGAGGAGCAATGGGGCTGAGGGGATTTGACCACCCCCCAGCCCACTTCCATCGATGAGCCCCTGGGGGTATCAACCCCCAGGGCCCCTGGTAGGGAGAAGTGACCTCCCCCTCCAGGGATCTGAGAGAAAGAGGGAGGGGACAGCATGTTGGCTGGTCACACCCCCCCCCCCCCCCCATGTGAGTCTGAGACCAGACCAAGGTGTGTCCTGGGTCCCACCTGGCCATTTTTATGGCCAGGGGCTGGTTGCATGAGGCAAATAGCCAGTGTGTGAGTCAATAGGACTGGTTGTAACAGACAACCGGCCCAGGGATTGAACAGCACAGGGGCTGGTTCAGCCCCGTAAGGGGGGAAACACCAGAATGGACCGGAATGGGCTGTTTGTTAAGGTTCAGGGACTGATGCAATGTGGGCTGATGTAGCCCAAACCAAGTAACAAGGTCTGTAGAGCCTGTAGAGCTCTTTTGGGGCGGAAAATTTTCCTTTTGGTTTGTTGTATCATGCGCTCACAAGAGGCCAATCTTTTTTACTTAAGGGGCTCTTCTCCCTGCTGTTTTCCATCCATCCATTCATCATCCAATCAAATTCATCAACAATATCATCCAACGTGTTGCCTCATTTGTGAGAGCCCATCAAGCAATTATTGCCACACAAGGTTTCCAGCATTTTTTTTTGCTTTAAATACTGTTCATTTTCCTAAGCTAATTGCTGGCCATAATTATAACTCATTATCAGTACCAACATCATCATTACTTTCAAGACATCTAGACCCTTGTACCTTACTCTGGAGAACCTCAAAAGACCTCAAGTTTTCCAAGAGGATTTCCTATATCCCTGATGTTAGCTCCACCAAGATAGTTCTGAACAGTCAGAATTATAATGCTTGGGCTGTCCTTATGGATACTGAGCTGGAAAAAATCTGTTGTGTGGAGATAATGGATGCAGATGACACTTTGATCAGTTCAGAAGTGGAGAAAAAGTCTTATTATCTCATCCTTAGGCATCTTGATGAGAATCATGTGACATGGGTTGCCAATTCTCTTAGGGAAGATGAGAGGAGGAGGGGCAGCATCCTTTGGAAGCTGCTTATGTCCAAGTATGCTGGTGATTCTGTTCACCAGAAGGGTATAGCCTTCAATAAACTATTCAAGTTACAATATTTGAATTGTTAGCAGTTTGTTGAAGAGGCTAGGTGTATCATAGCCAAGTTTCAGTCATCAGGACTTAACATGGATCCTGAGTGTTTGTCACTCTTAATCCTTCAGAAGATACCAAAGGAGTTTGATTCTTTAGTCAGAATTATTTCTCAATTGGATTCTCTTCCTGGGAAGGAGGATGTGCTGAAAAGGATTGAAAAGGATGATCTTCAGTTCAAGATGAAGGGGGTTTCTGGAACAGCCCTTGTTGGAAAGACTGGAAAATCCTGCAAGAAGGCAAAAAAGGATTTGTACAAGGTCTTATGCTATAATTTTTAGAATAAGGGGCATTATGATGAGGATTGCAAGGAGGCCAAGAAGAGGAATCAGTCCAAAGAGAATGACAAGGAGGTCAATCTCACTACTGAAAAT
The DNA here is from genome assembly GCA_025617555.3 of Puccinia polysora. Classification (NCBI taxonomy): domain Eukaryota; kingdom Fungi; phylum Basidiomycota; class Pucciniomycetes; order Pucciniales; family Pucciniaceae; genus Puccinia; species Puccinia polysora. The sequence continues at coordinate 8,254,561 of CM062647.1, read as the reverse complement.
GTTGCAATGGTGGCATTTGATGGTCCAATGGATGTTATAATTATGGCCAGCAATTAGCTTAGTCAAATGAGCAGTATTTAAAGCAAAAGAAATGCTGGACACTGGGTTTCAATAGTTGCTAATGGGCTCTCACAATGGGGCAATAAGTTGGATGAATTTGATTGGATGATGAATGAATGATGGGAAACAGCAGGGAGAAGAGCTCCTTAATTACATAAGATTGGACTCTTGTGAGCCCATGATACAACAAGCCAAAAGGCAAATTTTCCGCCCCAAAAAAGCTCTACAGGCTCTACAGACCTTGTTACTTGGTTTGGACTACATCAGCCCGCATGGCGTCAGTCCCTGAACCCTTAAAGCCAGCCTGTTCCGGTCCATTCTGGTGTTTCCACCATTACGGGGCTGAACCAGACCCTTTGTCAGCTTGCTACTATTGCAGAGCAAGCTGCAGAAGTAACAAAAATAACATAAAAATAATAATAATAAAATTAACCTGAGAAAGAGTAGGAAAACCATAAATATTATTACAGAAATGGATTCTCCACCCAAAATTAGGTAGGGTCACTCACTGACCCCACCCTTGAAATCCAACTCCTTATATTTTTAAATAATTAAGGAAAGAAAAACCAAAATACTACGGCTCCAGTATTGAGCTTTTTGGCCAATTGAATATTTCACACACATTGTCAAGTACAGGTTTCACACCTAAAATTCAGTCAGAATTGAGGTTTTGTGTATATTTTAGGAGTTACGGACGGAAATGTGTTTTGTCACGATTCCCACACGCAGCCGCAGCAGCCAATGCACCCGCGCGCGACTGAGATACAGCCTTGTCACACCGTCGAGGTTGTGTACGCAGCCCCGGGCCTCTGACAAGTACCCAGCCGCGGGACTACGGGTTGACAGAGTGACAGGCAGCCTGAGAGGCTCAGGTACCGGGTAAACAGGCTACAAAATACACGGGAACTTTCTACATATGTAATAAATCTTCCTGTAGATAGTAGAATGTCTAAAAATACATAATATTATATAAAAATACATAAATAATCCTTACACGTATTTTTTACTTAATATAATGCAAAGTACCAAGAATGTCAAAAATAAGACAATGACAACTTCTAAAAATATATTAAAACACTTTAATATACTTTTATGAGAATTGCTAGACATCAATATCCTTGTGACATACTAAGGAAAATAATGATGTAAAAATATTACATAAATTCACATGAATTATATTTTTAAGTAATTATCTTAATAAATCAACTGGAACTCGAAAATAAAGAGTAAAATCAATATTATGACTTTTACTCCAGTTATATAATACATAATGAGAACTTACCTGACATCAAGATGTCCGTAGAAATGTCTATTAATATAATTATTAAATTACTGGGAACATTTACTAAGGATAATTAATTAAATAATACATAAATAGGAAAGATTAGTGTTATTCACATGTCCTAATGTCTATTATAAGGTAGAATAATTCCCATACCCTGAGGAATTAGATGCTACCCGTGCTATAGCACCAAGAACAAATGACAGGATACCTCTGGTTACCCTGCTAGCCTTATTGTCCGTCCCTTGAGCACCTACACACCTCAGAAGGACCATATTGGGACTCCAAAAGCTGTAAATAAAGAGCTCTTTTGAGGATATTGATGGGCAGAGACCCAGTAATATTCATATCCAGATTCCATCCCAAGGTAATCAAGTACTTATAAGAGATAATTAAGTGATTTATGGCAATTTCTGATCAGTAATATCTGTCCTCAAACCTCTTTTTATCAATTAAAACTGCTGAACAACCTTATAACCCCAGTATACAGGTTTAACCCATCAGTACACGTCTCAAACAGATACCCAAAGGATTTAATGACTTACCAGTGAGTCTTATTATCCTTTCTCTGTCGTGGTAGATTGGCTAAAAGGCCCTGCCACTCCACCGTGTATTTTATATACATATTATCTTTGGGTAAAATATTCTTTAAACTAAAGAGCCCAAAGTAACCAGGACTATGTGTTTTCATACTGAAATCCCTGAAGAGAGGTGTTAAAGATCCCCAATATAATTGTGGCCCCTCTATAAAAACATTTAATCATCAATTTATTCATATTGATTTAAAACAATAAACAATAACCAAACCACTTTACCTTGCAATAAGCTTAATCCGCATATTTTACGGATTTCTGCTGCATTTAGTAAATAATATATTTATTATTTACTCTATCACCTCTGGTAGCTAAAGGATAGCAAGGGTCTTGGCATCCAGGAGGCTGACACCCTTGCTGTTCAGTCCTTTGGCTGGTTGTCTGTTACAACCAGCCTTGGAATCCTTATCACCTTGCTTACGGGCTGGTTGCCTCATGCAGCCAGCCCCTGGCCCATCAAATGGGCCAGGTGGGACCCAGGACTCACCTGGGCCTGGTTTCAACCTCACTAGGGGGGGGGGGTGTAGCCAGCAGACATGAAGCCCCCCCCCCCTCTTTCTCTCAAATCACTGGTGGGGGTGGTCAAATCCCCTTACCAGGGGCCCTGGGGTTCAATACCCCAGGGCGTTGTCAAGGAATTGTTGGGCTGGGGGTGGTCAAGTCCCCACAGCCCCTTTGCCCCTCCCCCTTGGTAAAGGGGGGGGGGGGGAGAATGCCCCTCCTTGGACTTCACTCCGCGGTGGGAGGTGATCAAATCCCCCCCCACCGGCCGGTTGCCTTCCTTGCAGCCAGATCCGTTTTCTTCCCTGGGCAGGAGGCTGGTCAGGTCCCCCTTGCCCTGACCAACCGCGTCATTGCGGCCGGTTTCTGGCTGGTTCAACCCAGCCAGCCTGCCCCCATCCCCCTTGCAATGGCAAGCAAGGGGAGGGGGAGGGAGCTGGGGCTGCGGGCCCCTGCTCCGGCGGCGCTGGTTGCCGGGCGCAACCAGCCGGGCACCCGTGGCGTTGCACCGCGCGGGATCCCTTGGCCGCGCAACAGCCCCGCGTGCGCCATACAAAGGGACACAAGCGGCCCCAAGCAGGCTGCAACACGGGCAGCAGCCTTGGGGGGGCTGCAACATGGGTGCAGGCCCCAATGGGCCGCCCAAAGCCCGAAATGTGAGAGATGACTACTTTGGCGGGCCAGCCCGTCTGGCCAAGTATTTCCAAAATAAACCTTGGACCCAATTATGCCCATACAAGCCCATCTGGCTGTATTTGCCCATATCCCCCACCAGGCCCGTTAGGGCCCTTGTACCAATGAGCCTGTTTCATGCGTTTTGAGGCTAGTTTCCCCAAATCAGTGACATCAACACAGGCCCGTATGGTCCATGTGTGTGTCCAATGGGCGGCAGATGCCCATATGTGCATCCCATTTGGATTACACTTATACAAAGCACTGGCGTAAGTGCATACGTATTCTAACAATGGAAATGGTTGTTGGGGAAGAAGGTCCCAACAAGAAGGCAAAAATTGATGAGGATCAACAAATGGACTTGATTGATTAAAAAGTGAGTAATCTGAACCTCAAAGATGAGAACTTATCAGTTACTGATAAAGCTTATTTCCTATTAGGAGGATTGAAGGAGGATGTTCTTTTTTTGATTGACTCTGGTTGTACAGATCACATGTTCTTTGAACCAAATTTATTTTCAAATATTAGTGATTATGATGGAGTTGTAAATATTGGTCAGAAAGGCAGAAAAATTCATATTAAAGGAATTGGAAAATTTATTCTTGAAAATCACTTGGGTTTCAAAATTTCTTTTGAGAAAGTGTTCTATGTACCAGAGTTGCCTTATAAACTTGTGTCCCTTGGAGTGTTGTGGAAAAACAGTTTCCAGATTTGTTATCTTAAAGAAGATAAGTCTGTTAATGATATGAATGGGAGAACTGTTCTTAGTGGACAGGTTTGGAAAAAGCTTTTGTGTGCAAGCTTGTTCAAAATCTCAGCTTTGAGCACTTTTGCTCACAATAGAAGTGGCCATAAGGTAAAGGACAGCAACTGTGAGAGTTGTACCTTAGGGGCTAAGACTAGAAATGTGTTCTCAAAGAGAAGAGACCGCACTGATGTTCCTAGAGAGGAATTTTCCATTGGTTTGGCAGGGCCATTCACACCGGAGTCCCTTGGTGGGGCAAGATACTTCATCAATTTAGTTGATACTGCAGCTAATTATGTTTGGGTCAAACCAATTTGATCTAAGGATCAGACCACAGAGGAGGTTTCTGTAATCTTCAAAGTCTGGAAAAAGAATTTTCTAATGAAGGAGATCAAGAGGGTTATCACTTATGGAGTTGGTGAATTTGTTATTAAAGAGTTTGAGAGGTTATTTAAAGATTATGGTATCATTCATATAGTCACTACTGCAAGTACTCCACAAAATAATGGAATAGTTGAGAGAATGAATAGGACTTTAGTGGACAAGGTCAGAACTATTATGTCTCAATCTGGTCTACCAAAGTTCTTATGGGCTGAGTTGATGTGTACAGTCCTTCTGTTGCATAACATTTTAATTGTTAACGGGAAGAGTCCTCATTATCAGTTTTGAAAGTTGTACCCCAAAACATCACACCTAACAACAATTGGTTGCTTGGTGTATTATAGTGGCCACCATAATGAGATGGGTGGAAAATTAGACCCTAGAGCCAGAACAGGGGCACTTGTAGGCTATGATTTAATCAGTAAATCTTATAGGATCTTTTGTCCAGGGACAAGAAAGGTTATACGTAGTAGGGATGTAAAATTTGATGAAAGTACCTAATGACTCAAAATGAGTGAAGAATTTGTTGTGAACAAGTCACACCAAGAAATAGAATTAGCACCTATTTCACCAGCAAAGGCTGAGGAACATGTGGTTTCAGAAGATGAAGAGATAGCAGACGTGCCACCAGAGGGTTCAGTAACTGCTTCAGGGGAGTCCGTTAATTCAGAACCTGATGAGCCTCCACCTCCAGTTAGAAGGAGTGGTAGGGTTAGAGTACCTTTTGATAGGTACTGGGAATGTAAGTCCCATTATGCTGCCGCAGGATATGAGGAAGATACATTTCAGGAACAGTGTATGCTCAATTAAGTCCTGGAGTTGAGTTCAGAAATGGGTAACAGGTTTAACCCAAATAGCTTTGGCAAAGCTATGAATTCTGATGAGAGAGCCAACTGGAAGAGTGCTATTTTTGAGGAATTTGATTCTCTAGAAAATAATAGTGTCTTTGAATTGGTTAAGCGGGATTCTGTTCCAAAAGGAAAGACCATTGTGGGGTCTAGATTGGTGTTAAACAAGAATTTTGAAACAAATGGAGTTTTGAAAAGATTCAAAGCTAGATGCTTTGCACAGGGCTTCAAGCAGAGAGAGGGTATTGAGTACCAAGAAACGTTCTCACCAAGTGGAAGGCTGTCCACCTTCAGGTACATCATTTCTCTGGCAGTGGAGTTGGGTGAAGAAATCAGACAAGCTGATTTTGTAACAGCATACTTGAATGCAAAAGTTGGAGAGGAGGAGACTGTTTATATGTCAATCCCTTATGGTTTTTGTGAATGGTTAGTAGAGACTTAACCAGAAACCATGAAGAAAATCTGTTTTAGAAGTTTTCTTTCAGCAGATAAAGGGGAATATGTCCTCAAGCTGTGTAGATCCCTTTATGGATTGAAGCAAGCAGCTAGATTGTGGTATAATACCATGAGTGAGAAACTGATACAGATTGGTTTCAAGAAGTCTGAAGCCAACCCTTGTCTTTTTGTAAGAAAGGATGCAATTTTGTTTGTATGGGTTGATGGCATTATCATTATTGGAAATTGTAAAGAGAGAGTCATGGAGACACTCAAAAAGGAATTCAAGATAAAAGATCTTGGTCTGGCGCAACAGGTCCTAGGAATGAAAGTCAGTAAGAGAAAGAATGGTATTAAGTTAGACCAGAGCCATTATGTGGCAGCTCTTCTTAAGCAATATGGCTTAGAGGATGCAAAGAAGTTTGTTACTCCCATGCAGTCAAACATTTGTTTAGAGAAATCTACAGATGAGGAGTATCTTGAGTTTGTTCAATCTGGGAATGACCACAGGTCAGCTATTGGATTGCTTAATTATTTGGGACAGTTTACAAGTCCCAATATTGCTTTTTCAATTGGTGTCTTGTTGCAACACTTAGAGAAGCCAAGCATGAGGCATTGGTCAGCGTTTAAGAGAGTTATGAGGTATCTTAAAGGAACGCACAGTCTGGGACTGTTGTTTACAAAGTCAGCAAACTTTGATTTGGTTGGTTATTCCAATGCAAGTTGGGCAGATGGTAACACTAGGGAATCAACAAGTGGTTTTGTATTCTTCTTAGGTAAGAATCTGGTGTCATGGATGCCCAAGAAGGTGTTGGCAATAAGTCTTTCATCAACAGAGGCTGAGTATAGAGCTTACTTAGCAGCTTCACAGGAAGCAAAATGGTTGAGAACAGTCTTAGAGGATACACATAAACCACAAGGGTTCGCGTTTTTGTATTCTGATTACCAGAGTGCCATTGCGTTGGCGCAAAACCAAGTGTTCCATTCAAGAACAAAAAATATTGATGTTCACTATAACTATATTTGCAATGCAGTTAACTGCAAAGAGATTGTGTTGAGGTACATGCCCACTGGAGCAATGATTGCAGATATCTTGACTAAGGCCTTAGATAGGAACACGCATCAAGGCTTTGTGACTAATATGCGGATGTCACCCCTTTTGGATTAAGAGGGTGTGTTAAAATATGTATGCACTTATGCGTGTGCTATGTATAAGTGTAATCCAAATGGGATGCACATATGGGCCTCTCCAGCCCATTGGACAATCACACAGACCATACGGTGTGGTAGACCAAACCTGTCCTATAGCCATCAGACTCACTTTTCTAGTGTAACAACAGCTCAAACTCTCAAATTAACCTCAGAAATGGATTCTAAATCACAAATAACCCCTGGTCACTCAGCCAAAGTACCCCTCTATCTCTCATGGATTCAAAGATACAGCTCAAGAAACCTTCACCTGTGGCAAAACCCACACCCAACCAGGGGTCACAGCTCTGTGGAAGACATAAGGCATACCTAGTAAACCCTCAAGTACATACCAGTGGCAGCTTAAGCTCAACACCAGGACCATACACCAATACTGTCACCTCAGTCAGAATACAGCAATACAGACATAGGAGGCAGTGCATCAGTCCAGATCCAGTCACCTCGCCAAAAAAACAAGCAAATATACATACACAAAGCTGTGCAGAAGCATACAGGAACAGTACAGGCAGGAGAAAGTGAAACCAGTCTCAACCAGTTCCAAACAAACAAGCACATACACATACACAAGACTATGCAGAAGGATACAGGACAGTATAGGCAGGAGGAAGTGAAACCAGTCTCAACCAAATCTAAACAAGCAAGCAAATATACATACACAAAGCTGTGCAGAAGTATACAGGAAAAATTCAGTCAGAAGCATTTGATACCAAACAAACTACCATTGAAAAAACCCCCAGCAGCACACAGCAATTTATGCAGCCAGAAGCATGTGATACCAAACAAACTACCAGTACAAACAACCCCCAGCAGCACACAGCAATTTATTTAGTCAGAAGCATGTGATACCAAACAAACTACCAGTACAAGTACCACAGGGCTACCCAGAAATATATGCAGGCAGCCAGAACCATGCAGTACCAAAAAACCTCAGCACCACACAGAAATTTATACAGTCAGAAGCATGTGATACCAAACAACCCACCAGTACAAGTACCACAGGGCTACCCAGCAATATATGCAGGCAGTCAAGACAATGCAGCACCAAACAAACCACCAGTAATGCACAGAAACACATGTAGGAAGAATCAAGTAGCACCAGACCAACCACCAGTACTGCACAGGAATCTATTTTATCTGCACTTCACAGCAGTTTATGCAGGGCTGTGCATGCATGAAACCCCTGTAAAAGCTTTTCCCAACCAGCAGAAATTCCTCATGCAACTGTACAAGCTTTTTCCAACCAGCTAAAATGTCTCATGTAATTGTATCTCACTGTTCCTCACCAGCACAGGGAGAACCCTCAGGGGCAGCCTTGAGCACCCCTGGGGGCAGGATTTTCTATTTAAGGAGGGCCTCTCTGCCCTATCCAAGTTGTATCATCACCATCCCCCATCAGCTATCCCCAGTATCATCACCCAATCCTCATACCACCCCAGCTCACTCCACTCTATCAGTACACATCTGTGGTAACTAACCAGATAAAATATTAGTGAACCAATTATAAAGGAAAAAGGAAATCAGAAACCAAGTTATAATACACCTTTAACCAATTAAACCATCCAAAATGTGCTTTAATAAGGGTTCTTCTGTGACCTAAATATTCAGCACCAAATTAAAGAAGAACCGCCCTTCAATTAATAAATAACCCTTACAAAGAAAGAGAGCACAAACAAAAGCAACCACAAACCTTTTCCTCTACCCAGCCCCCTGTGGGTAAACCCATCCTTGGGTCCTCTCCTGAACCACCCCTTTTATAAACCATTGAACACTTTGATATTGGGATATTGGTTAAGATCAAATATATCTGATCAGGAAATAACCCATAATCCAATAAATCTGGTCCATTCTTCTACAAACCCTACCAATAACAATTAATAACTAATCTAGGTCTGATCTGATACCTATATTAAGTCTCAAAGAAACCAGCCATTAATTTAAATAAATTATTGTGCAGACTTAATATAGTACTAGAAGGGCAGGCAATTCAAAACCACTCTTAGTATATACTAATAATCCAAAGGAGTAGAAGTAATACTAAATTCCCCTTCAAGGACTGCCAGCAAGCTATTTGCTACTTTATTTATATAATCCCACAGGAGTCTCTACAACGGGCCTGTGTTGATGTCACTGATTTGGGGAAACTGGCCTCAAAACGCATGAAATAGGCTCATTGGTACAGAGCCCTAACAGCCCTAAAGGGCCCGGTGGGGGATATGGGCAAATACAGCCAGATGGGCTTGTATGGGCATAATTGGGTCCAAGGTTTATTTTGGACATACTTGGCCAGACGGGCTGGCCGGCCAAAGTGTGTTTGTCTCAGGTTTTGGGCTTGGGGCGGCCCATTGGGGCCGCAGCCTGTGTCCCAGCCTTCTTGGGGCTGCTGCCCATGCCGCGGCCCGCTCGGGGCCGCTTGTATTCCTCAGTTTGGCCCACGCGGGGCCCAACAGCCTGCCTGGGGCTGTTGTGGGGGCTGAGGGATCCCGCGCAGTGCAACGCCCCGCGGGCCCGGCCGGTTGCCAACAACAGCCACCGCGGCAGAAGCAAGGGCCAGCGGCCCCGGCTCCCTCCCTCCCCCTCCCCTCGCTCACCATTGCAAGGGGGAGGGGGTGGCTAGCTGGGTTGAACCAGCCATCAACCAACTGCAACAAGGCGGTTGGTCAGGGCAGGGGGCATTTCATCACCCCCTTGCCCAAAGGATGACGAGGCCGGCTGCAAGGATAGCAACTGGCAGTGGGGGGGATCTGATCAACCCTCCACCATTGAAGCAAAGCAGAGACCAGGGGCGCTCTCCCCCCCCCCCCCCCCCCCTTTACCAAGGGGGAGGAGTGATGGGGCTGAGGGGATTTGACCACCCCCCAGCCCACTTCCATTGACAACGCTCTGGGGGTATCAACCCCCAGGGCCCCTGGTAGGGAGAATTGACTCCCCCCTCCAGGGATCTGAGAGAAAGAGAGGGGGACAGCATGTCGGCTGGGCACACCCCCCCCCCCATGTGATTCTGAGACCGGACCCAGGTGTGTCCTGGGTCCCACTTGGCCATTTGTATGGCCAGGGGCTGGTTGCATGAGGTAACAAGCCAGTGTGTGAGTCAATAGGAACGGTTGTAACAGACAATTGGCACAGGGATTGAACAGCACTGGGGCTGTTTCAGCCCCTTAAGGGTGGAAACACCAGAATGGACCAGAATGGGCTGGTTGTAAAGGTTCAGTGACTGATGCCATGTGGACTGATGTAGCCCAAACCAAGTAACAAGGCCTGTAGAGCCTGTAGAGCCTTTTGGGGCGGAAATTTTGACTTTTGGCTTGTTTTATCATGGGCTCACAAGAGGCCAATATTTTGCACTTAAGGAGCTCTTCTCCCTGCTGTTTTCCATCCATCCATTCATCATCCAATTGAATTCATCAAAGATATCATCCAAAGTGTTGCCCCACTTGTGAGAGCCCATCAAGCAATTATTGACAAAAGGTGTCCAGCATTTCTTTTGCTTTAAATACTTCTCATTTGCCTAAGCTAATTGCTGGCCATAATTATAAGATTAATTTGATTTGAAACCATTCCCTCAAGGCTTTTCCAAACATCCAACAGGTTTCCCAAAGAGTTTGCAAGTAATTGTTTGAGAGTCCCATGGGCCCCTTCAACCCAAGATGTTGTTTTGTTTCCAAAACCAGGGTTTATACAAGTCCATGCTCTTTAAAACATCTCTTTGATAGGGAAAATTTTATTTTCCATATACTCAAGTACATCCTCATAGTCTTTCAAGAAACACTATACAATTCAAAAGCTCAGAACCCAAAACTAGGAAGAATAAGAAGCAGTGATTTTGAACTACTCTGAGTTCCACATCATTGACCTCTGCCTCCTCCTTGGTCTTTGAGGCCCCATACTTTGACCACAGATTTGTAAAGCTTTTTGATCCTTGAACATCATTAACAAAGCACACTTTACAGTTTGATTTGATTTTTCTAGACAAATGCCAAGTGCAACATTTTCTTGATGACTCTGGGAAACTAGTTTCAATTGCAAGAATCAGAGCTTTTTTCTGTTCCATCACAAAGACTTTTGGAAGTCTCTCAGGATAATAAGCCAACTCCTTTAATGAATTTACAGACCAACTGTAGAACTCAAAAATTTCTTTTTTTATAAAAACAAGAGATTTTGTTAAAGTTTTCCAATTGGCTGTCATTGCTACAACATGCAATAGTGGGGTTTTGTAATTATTTGTTTTATAAGTACAATCCAACATAGCAATATGATGGAATTGTTTTGAAAGCTTTACTGCCTCTGGATGTGCTAAGTACAGGGCCTCCAAGTGGCCCTCTCCACTGAACTTTGACTGGTGAATCAAAATTTTTTCTTCAAGTTGTTCATATAGTACCTCCATAATACTTTTTCCCTTTAGTTCTGCAAGTGTGACCTTCTGCTTAGTGTTATAGATTGTTTAGTCATCAACATAATCCTGCACATCAATATTTCTCAATTTTCTCTTCAGTTGTAACGTATTGAGCCCATCATTCATGCCTTCTACTAGATTGCCTAAGGCCACCCCCAAGATTCTCCTCAGTTGAGGATGCACAGAGGGATGTTCAGATGGTTGATGGTTATGTTGGGTTTCTTTGTAAGAGAGGCGCCACAAGGGGTCTGCCTTTGTGCAACTTGCATAGATTAAAAACTTGCACCCAACCTTCCTTGTGTGAGTTTGTCTAGACCGTTTGGTAAGAAGATTTCCTGAATAGGAACCATGTCTATCACAGGCTAAATTCACATATTGGTCATGCTTTGAGTTGAAAACTTTTAAAGTGTAACAATGCTTCATTTCCCATTTTTGACAATAGTTTTGTGCCTCTTCCCTAGTAGGAAAGCTCTTGAAGGAAGGTGGGTCAAGTGGATCTGCCATATTTAAATAGTTATATTGATGGCATTCACTCCATCAGTTTCAATCAAATTAAATACGGCAAAGACCAGTAACATAAAATTTTACTTACCACCAGCAGTCATTTCCGTTTGTGAATCATTGTGTTCCTCAATTGTCACCCTTGATGAGGATGCAATTGAGGCTTTCAATTTTTCATTACCCAAATCCTTTTTTTCTTTTTCCAAAGCTTTTTTGATGGCACTATCAATGTACACCTTCCACGCAGCCATGTCAGATGAAGGAGGGATTTCCACTGTTCCCATGCAAAAAAATGCAATGGTATACTTCAGTATTCGATCCAACTTTCAATTGATCAAACAAAGTTTGCTCACTTTTGAGTTGAGAAAGAATTGTTTGCAGATTTTTATATGATTTATGATTTGAGGTTTCACTTTAATTTCATTTGGTTTTCACTTTAATTTCTCTTTTGGATTGCTAGGTGTGGAACAACAGTACCACAAAATATGTGTTAATCCCAAATTCGGGTTGACAGAACCCAAGTGTGGTCCAGGGGGTTCCCAAAATTCTGGCACACCTTCCAGGGGGTTTTGCACCCCCAAACACAGCTCCTACACAACCCCCCCGGGGTTGCGCCTGTTTGAAACGGCCCTTTGTAGTTGTCTTGGGGCCCCCATGGCTCATTTGGGCCCTGTAGGGCCCTACACAACTACCCCACAGCTGGAGTTGTGAATTTAACATCACCCAAAAAAAATGGAAAAACAAAAATGGGTAAATAAAATTCAAAAGGAACAATTCACATAAAATAAATCCCTGAAATAAAATATAATAAAATATAATGTTTGAATAAAATAAAATAAAATACCAAAATTTTATTGCATATGAAAAAAGAAATTGAATTGAATCAAAAAAAAATTCAACCAAATCAAATTAAATTAAACAAACAGAATTCATATCTTTGATTTTATAATTTCATAAATTAAATAAATCAACCCCCAAAAATAGGAATGTAAGTCCATCTTAATGGACTAGCTCTAAAGTAAAAACACCAAAAAAAAATAACTTGAACTTGTTTTAAGCTGATCCAATCATAAGAAGTAAAAAGACTTCTTATGATGGGATCAGCCCAACACAAGTTGAACTTATTTCATTGGACTAGCACAAAACTAAGTTAACCCCCCCCCCCCAAAAAAAATAGGGCTACTCCATTCAGGTGGAATTGATACAATTCCACATCAATGAACTAGATTTAAAGTCAAGAAAACAATAAAAGTTCAACTTGTGTTAAGCTGATCCCATCACAAAAATTAAAAAGACTCCTTATAATGGGATTGGCCCAACACAAGTTGAAATGAATTACCAATAAAGTATAATTCAAAACACTCAACATAATGATGTAAACTCAAAACACTCAACATAATGATATTCAAAATTTGATTTAACTTCATATTAATAGAAGTAAAAGATAAGAATCAGAAGTAAATTTTAGACCAAACCCAAATGATGAAATGGAAACACAAATGAGAAAGTGATATGATGTTTATAAATTCAAATACAAATGCAATTTACCTTTGAGATTATCAAGCCAACCAGAAGCTTTCTTTAAAGTCAAAGAAGAAGTTTTGGATACAATGGGAGGGATTGGAATCATCTCTCTCTCAAGTAATAGATGAAACCAGTGGTTATTTTTAACAAAGTAAAAGAATATGGCATCCAAAGGTTCTTTTAAAACCCCTTCCATAGAAGTATAAGCTCAAAATTAAGGAAATTAAATGAAAGAAAATTGGCCTTCCATAGGTTTCTTCTATTATTTGGCCCATATATAAATTTTCAAGACATTTTGAAGAGGAAATCCCTTCATTGAATTATTTAATTTCAAGCCTTTTTTCAATGTTTTCAACCTCTCTGATACCACCAAGTATATTTTAATAGTATGCCTTATGTTTCCTCAATGCTTCTATCATTTACCTTTGAAATTTAAACCATCCATTCTAATTGTACCCAATTGATTTAGAAATGACTCTAAATCAACAATTACCATCACCAACAAGATCCCAAACCTCATCCAAGAACTGATTTAAGTTCTAAGTTATTTGATTGAGCTAGTTAACATTTGGTTCCTATAATAAAACCTAAATTAGACAAGTTCCAATTGCATTAATGAAATAAATACTCACCAAAGATGTGTTTCTGGTTGTGTCACAAATGCCCCTGGCATGCAAGGGGTGGAAGGTACAGGAACTACTATGCATAGAACTCAAGGATGATTGATTTGGATTTTAATGAAGAAGCAGACAGGAAAATTAAAAGTGATGGAGAAATGGAAGGATGGGAAGAGCAGTCCAGGAGGAGGTTGTTGATGGAGTATTTTTTGAAGAAGGAGTTGTTTAATCCTATAAAATTAACACCAGGAAGGGGTAAGGTGATATGATTTAAGAAGGCTGGGTGAAGGATTTCTTGTGCTGAGATGACACCTACTGGCAGAGGGACTAACCAGTAAGAATTAGTATACTAATTCCTTGGAGGTAAATCATTCCAGGAGGGAAGGAGAGGCCTGTGTATGTGAGAACTGAGAAGGAGGCCTTGAGGGATGAGTGACTGGTGTTGCAGGTTGAAGTTTTCATGGTATTACATGTTGACTGATTGGGTTGGAAGCTGTAGTTGGCTGATTGGGTGATGGGCTGGTGCAGGAAGGTTTGAAATTTACTGATCTGGAATGTACTAATCTGGAGTCCTGGGAGTATGGGCTGAACAGAAAGTTGAGAGTATGTACTATGGATGTACTAAGGGTAATATGTACTGACTCATATACCAATTGGGCTGAGGAGAGATAGGGGATGTTCCAAGCCATAGAGAGAAAGGTAGAGAACCTGGGAAGGTTGACTGAATTACATGAAAAATTGGTGAGGTGTACATGAACATAGAGTTTAAAAAATACAGGGAGAGGTTGAAGATAGTAGGACAAGATGGATACTTCAAGGGATGCAGGAGTACTATCCAGTGGAAGTTATGGGAGTAGTGAAGTTGGTTTTCATATAAGGATGAATCTGATGAAGAGGTTGGATTGTTTCAATTGAAGGAATTTAAGAACTGCAGCTTCAACAGGTTGATTTCTACCCCTCTTCTTCTTCCTCAGAAAAAGATTCTGATTCCAAATGAAGGGAGCCTAATTAAATTCCAGTCTCTTCCTCTGAGCTATGAAATTTGGATTCTGAGCCTAAATTTCACTATAAATATCATTTCCCCATCAGTTCATGAAACCCCCAAAAATAACACTTCTCAAAATAAAAGGCTTACAATTTTTGGTCTTTTTGGTGCCCTTCTAATGCATATTTTCTTCTGAACTTCCCTTTCCACATGCTCAAATCTTGAAAGTTCTTTTGACGTGTCTTTCAATTTTGGTGAACTTTGGCTGGACCATAAGAACTTTTGCTCAAGCCTTGGCTTAGCAACCAAAGTGGTTGAATTCTTGTCCAATCTTTTTAAAATCTTCACTTTCACTTTTCCAGGTTATCCCATATTAAGTTGACTGAGCTTTTCAAACAATTTAGATGATTCAATCAGTGGATCAGTTTCAAGCTTTCAGAAGACAAACAAATCACTCATTAGTCAATCCATTCAGGAATAATTCACCCCTTGCCTTAACTTCTAAAATGTTTTACCACAAGTTTAATTGACTCAATTGATAATTTGTAACCCAGAGTTAAAATTTCTGTTGAAATAATGTTTCCTAACTTTATTTGAGATTTGTTAAGCAATGCATGAACTGATATGATTTGGCTATCAATGGTTCATTCCAGGTTATTCCATACATCAAAAATGATCCCAAATATCCTGCAATTATTTTTTTGAAAGTAGCATGGGCCCCTTATACCCAAGAAATTTTTTTATTTCCCAAATCAGTTTTGACACAAGTCCATGTAGTTACAAATGTCTCTTTGAAAGGGAAAATTTTCTTTTCCATATAATCAAGCTCATCCTCATGGTCTTTCAAGAAACACTGTACAAAAGTTTCAACATAAGAAATACCATCAGAGATGAAAAGAAGAAGCAATAAATTGTCCTACTATAATTTCTGAATCATTGACTTCTGCCTCCCCCTTTGTTTTAGAGACCCCATACTTTGTGCACAGAGAAATAAAACTTTTCCATAATTCATCATCATTACTGAAGCAAACTTTTCAATTCCCTTGACTATCATTGAAAAATTTCCAAGAGAAAAACTTTCTGGATGACTCAGGGAAACTATTTTCAATGGCACAAATCAGTGCTTTTTCACTGCCTCTCAAAAATACTTTGGGAAGCCTCTCTGGATTATAATCCAACTCCTTTAATGCATTCCATTCCCAACTGTAGAAAGAAAATAATTGTTTTCTTATAAAACCCAAAGAATTTTTAAATTTTTTCCTGTTGGCTGTCATTCCTACAAAATGCAATAGAGGGATGTTGTACCTATTTCTTTTATAAGTACAATCCAAAAAATCAATATGATTGAATTTTTCAAAAAGTTTTATAGACTCAGGATGAGACAAGAACAGGGGCTCTAAGTGACCCTCTCAACTTCATTTTAACCTGGAGAAACACTGTGTTTCTTGAAGCATTTTGAATAGAACATTCATAACACTTTTCCCATTCAGTTCAGCTGCTTTTACCTTGCCCTTAGTGTTATGGATTTTTCTATTGTCAATTTATTCTCCACCAATAATCTTGCTCAATTTCCTTTTGAGTTAAATTTTATTGAGCCTTTCTTTCACGCAAAACTCAATTTGATCTAAGGGCACACCAGAGATTCTCCTCAGTTGAGGATGCACTGAGGGGTTTGCAGATGGTTGATGATTGTGTTGGTTTTCTTTAATGGAGAGTTGCCACTTTGGACCTGATACTTTCCAACTTTCACAGATCATGAATTCACACCAAGCCTTCCTTGTACAATTTTTCCTTTTCCTTTGGGTGATAAATGGCTCTTTTTATGCTCCATATCTGTACCACCTGGTAGATCTATGTATTTTCCCCTCTTTGAATTGAATGTTGTGAGAGAATAGCCCTGGCCAGAAGCCCATTTTTGACTATATTTTCCCGCTTCTTTCCTACCTGGAAAGGATCTCACAGCAGGTGGGTCAAGGGGTTCTGGAACCTCATAGTTGCATAGTTATATTATTATTGATCAATCCACATCAATTCAATGGCACATGAAATGTGACCCACCACCAAAAGTCAATTCAAGTTGTGAGACATCTTTTTCCTCAGTTGTAACCCTACATGAGGATGAAATTGGGGCTTCAGATTTTTTATTTCCCAATTACCTACCAGAATCCCTAGCTTCCGTCACATCTTTGTTAACAGCAATATCAAGTAAGTCTTTTAATGCAGCCATGTCAAAACCAGAGGGGCTTGGGCCCTCCACTTTTCCCATGTCCCAAAGAAACCAGAGAGATTTCAGTTATCAACCCAAATCTCAATTCAAAAACTCCAAAGTGTGCTCCCCTTTGGTTTGAGAAAATTAAAATTATCCAATTGGGAAAAGTATTTGTTTTTCCACTAGGAAGATTACATCTTTCAATTTTACTAAATTTTTAATAGAGTTCTTTTTGTGGTCCAATAGTCCCAAAATGTATCAAAAAAACATATTGGGGTTAAAAGCACTCAAATGTGGTCAAGAAGTGCCTAGGTACCCCTAATTCCCCCCTGAAATGGACCATTAAGGGCTATTTTTCCCCAAATGGGCCAAAGGTTTCAGGGAAGACATGCCCTACCCCTGGGGGGTGCAAGTTTCAAAAAAAATGTGCTTGAAACTCATTGAATCATGAACGGCTTTTCACACCCATTAGCAACCCAGGGTTGTGAATTCAATACCTCCCTGTTTTTTTTGAGTACTTTTGTCTCCAATATAATATTTCTATCTTAAAAAATTCAAAAAAATTCAAGCAAAAGTCTTTCAGATAAGGGTCAAAAATGAAGAAAAAACCCCTTTTCTTAATTTTCTTTTTATTTTTGAATTATTTTTCAAGGGGTATAAATCAAATTTTAATTATTGAGAAATATTTTTAGGGCCATTGAAATGAAATCTACACAAAATCATTGACATTAATGCAGAATTAACTGTCAAGAAATAGTGTGTGCTTAACTATTTCAGATTTCTCAGATTATGTCCCCAAAAAATCAAAACCACATTAGTTTAGGGATTGACTGTGTGAGAAAAATAATTCCCTAAAATTTTTGAATAATTGAGGATCCAGCAAAAATTCCTAGAGCCAAGAAAAGTAGACTGAAGGAAGAAAAATTGGATTGGCCATTAAGAATTTATTCAAGAGTCTTGGAAGTATATTTTTGGGATGCATTCTCAATCCAGGTTTGAAGGAAAAACCTATGATAAATATATTGAAAACAAAGGATGCAGGATGAAACAAGGGAGGTTTAGAAATGTGGAGCTCAAGTATTTCTGAAAGAAGTGAATATTCAAACAATAAATTGTTTCAAAAAGTGTACAATTTTGAAAATATGGAGTTTTTTAATGAGATAATAAAGTATTTGGATGAAAATTTGGAGGAAATTGAAAAGGCAGTTAACTTTTAATAGGAAGTTTTTAGCTTTGTTTTTCTGGAATTTCATTTCATTAAATTATTTATCCTATCATTCAATAAATTAAATATCTATTAATAAAATTAAATACAAATAAATATCACCAAATCAAACTTTATCTCAATAAATAAAAATAAATATCACCAAATATAAAGATATATATATATTATAATAGGAGGGGGGGAGGAAGGATTTTTAAATGCAAAGAAAGCCAAAATATATAAAGAGACAAGATAAAAGATGAAGAAAATCATGGAAAATTAACTCATCAAAATATACAAGGTTTCAGAGGATATTTTCTTTCATAATATTGAACCAATTCTGGAAATTATTGAAGATGATCAGGAGGTCCCATTGGACTGGTAGCCAGTCCACCAAAAATTGTACTGGAAATTTCCTTTGGTAAGGATACAAATTACTTTGAAATCAATATAATATTTAATTTTAACAGGACTTGAAGGAGATGAGTCCTTGCATGTATAAACCATGAGAAGGCTTCAGAAAAAAACTTGAAAGATAATATGGATACCCTTTGGCTTATAGGAGCAATTTGGAGAAAAACCCAATTTTATTGTGAATTGTTTGAGTTTGTTTTTAGAGGACTTTCTTGTGGTCTTAGTGGTTTGAATTTTGAAAGCTTTACCCATACAAAACCTCATAATTTGAAGTCGGTTTGAGAATTCAATAGTTTTCTTTTCTGTAGAAATAAAACTATCTGCTTTGATCTTGGTTCACATTTTTTTAAATAGATTGGATTATTTAGTCATAGTAAATAGCCGGTTCAGAATTTTCCGCATGAATGGAATAAAAATTAGGTTTTTGTTCCTTGAATATTTTGGAAGGCCAAAGCTTTGCTTTATTAGTGAGTTTATGAATGAGTTTAATTGCTGGAAAAATCAACAAAACTCCAGCTCTAAGTTATTTTTTACCAAATTCTCATTAAAAATAATCTAAAGCTCAAATGAGGGTGTATCAGAGTTAGAAAATGCATCATTCTCTAAATTGTTGTTTTTAAATATCATTTTGCATTCAAAAACTATCATTACAAAAGGAAAAACTCACCTCAACATTTCAGAGTTACAATAAAATATTTTTATTTTCAAATAAATTATATAAAGGTAGCAACCACCTCAAACACATGTCCAAAAGAAACATCCATCCATTGCTTCCACTTTAATTCAACTCTGACCTCATTTGAGATATCATATCTCTCTCTAAAAACAAGAAAAAAAATCATATTTCAAATGCTCCATACCTCTTCCACCTCAGCACCACATCATCAAATCACTAGCTCTCAATAATTCATAATTTGTTTCTCCATCATCTTCATTTGAAAAAATATTCCTTCTAAGCAAACTCAAAAATTCAATGCAGTCAAGAAAACTTCTCCACAGAATTCGACATCAGCCAATGCAAATTCTTTATCAACCTCCAACCAGGGAAGAATAATTTTAATAATAAAAGTATAAACACAAATTGAGTTGATAAAAAATGAAAAATGCAATAAATATCACTTATTTGAAAGGGATTAAAATCTTTAATTCTATTTCAAAAAAATAAAAATATGCAAAATAAAAAGAATAAGAAACTTATGATGGGGTTTAGCAAAGTTGAAATTCTGAAAAACTTAAATTGCTGATTTGAGACATAACCCAAATTTTTTTCTTTTTCTTTTTCTTTGTATTTTTCTGTTTTTTCAGATGAAACCAGTTTTTGTTTCTTTATTTTCATGAAGGAAAATAGTTTTGAAAAACATTTAGATTTCTGGAAAATAGCTGTTTGAATTTTGAAATTTCCAACTTTGATACAATTTAATTACTCAGCTTTTTTCAAAAAAATGGAAAATTTCTAGTGGGATGTAAATACAAGTGTAAAAAAATGATAGAAAAACTGTTAAATATAATAATTATTTTGGAGGATTCCAGATGTTTTTTCATATTTGAGGAAAATAAATTCATAAAGCACATGAATCAAGATAAAAAATAGCAAAAACTAATCTTGTTGATTAAAATTTAGTATTCCTGATTAAATATAAGTACATTTTATCAAACATTGAAAGAAAATATAAAAATGATACATATAGCTTTTTAATGAAATTAAATGAAATATTTAGAAAGATAACAACAAGAATCTCATGACGTCAAAAAATATTTCAACAGAAAATGTCAAATATCATTTTATAAAATTTGATATTGATGGTGGAATTCAGATACAGTTTATAAAAATCTGATAAAATATAAAAAAGTCTATGTAAACACATTTCAAAAGAAAAATTGAAAAAGTTTGGAGTTTCTCAAAAAAAACATCATGAATTAAAAAGTAAATGATAAAATATTTCAAAAGACCATTTTTTTGAAGGACACTTGACTTTTACAAGCCTATTTAAATAAATCTGTAACAAAGATAAAAATATGTCAATAAATAAAAAATAAAACTACTTCATGAGCAGAATTCATAACTTTTGAATTAATCTATGAAAAAATTCAAAAATTATAGGATTAGTTATAAAAAAAATATCAGATGCATCTCTTTCAGTAAAATTTAACATTTAATGTAGATATCCTTTTGTACTCAAAAGCAAAAACATGAAAAAGTAACAATCTAAGCTTTTAATCCTCTGATACTATGTTCATATTTAGAATTTTTTTTATTTTATGGCAAAAAACAATTGAAAAGACTTATATCTCCAAAAAAACTACTCTGGTTCAGTAATACATCATGTTCTAGTTCTTCCTTGGATTTCTTCTCCATTTCAATTTCAAACAATATTCTCCTTCAAAGCTCTGAAAAATTTTTATCAGCAACTTGTGAAAAAGTAGGTTGATGGTAAAATCTAGACCAGGCTGAGGATAGCATTGGAAAAGAAAACAAGAAATAATTTTGAGGAGATGAACAGAAGAGAGGACAGAACTAGCAGGATGATTGTCACCAACAAGCAGGATAGTTCTACAACATAGGGTTATGGCCTATGAGAAGACTGGGTAGGACATAGGTGATGGAGAAGCACAATCACTAGGAGGACTCTTGAGTACATGAGAGTGATCTGACCAGCAAAAGGATTAATCTGAGGAGGTCAAAGATTTTCTTCATGAGTCTTCATGTACAGGTGAAGAAAGTTTGGTACCTACAATCTTGACAATAGTGGTGATTGAGTCTTGTAAACAATGTTGAGGTCCAGAGTAAGGTGTTTAGGAAGAATGAGGCGTTGGAGAAAGAGAAGAAAAATAACAGGCAGAGAGATGATGATCTCCAGAGTGGAATTGTAGACAGTAAGAGGACAATGAGTTGAGAGTTTTTTACCTGGCACTAGTGACTTGTCACAGGAATTGTGCGGGCTGGTATCTTAGGACAGCAGACATGATCAGGGTGTGACATAAAGTTAATGACAAAAGGAGATAGAGTAGAGAACTGAGTAAAGAAGGAGAGAAGGAAATGAGAAAGGAATCAGCAGAAATATGAACACAACTTATTACTTTTGTAACCCCTTGAAAATTTAAAATCAGCCTCTTCAATAAAACACAAACACACTTTAATGCTTTTAATAATTATTGGATAAATCTGAGATTTGATGATATCATTCAATTCCCTACCAACTATTCAAAACTTTTTCCTTATATAAACACACTTCCTAGACAACTGATCAACATAAAGAATCAAATAATCTCTGTAAAAATTACATTCTTCTTGAACAGATTAAAACCAATACCTTTTATGATTTGTCTATCCCCAATCTATCTGCATGTACTATTAATCCAATTTATTATTATTTTCAATGGTTTAATGAACAATCAACATTAATATTCCTCCTTGGGTGATCCACTTTGATATTCCACATGCCAGCTTCCTCAAATTTCCCCCAATCCCCCATCCCAATAAACACCTTCCCAATCATTGATCTGTCTCATACCACATATTTGTTGTTTTTTCCAGAATTTCCTTGTCTAACTGCATGCTCAGTCCATATCCATTAGCTCTGATTTTCTATATCCATAACTCTTCTTTTCAATTTAAATAGAGCTTGTTTTGTTTATTCACAGTTTATATTTCATCCATAACTAGTACTCAAAATTTTTGTCTCCTTATATTCAAACCTAGGGCACTTTTATATTCACATATATGTGGAATGTTTCTTCCATGCACCTACAGTTCTTTTCCCACCCTTATACAGAGCTTCTCTTTCTGTGTCTTCAAACCTTTAGATTCTTCAAAGCTGAGAACTAAAAATTCATTAATTCAGCCTCAACATCCCCCAGTTTGCTTGTGATTAACTGGTCATCCTGTGTCTCTGTATACCAACCACAAATCTTTTCAAAAAAGTATTCAAGTTCCATCAAAAATATTGGATTTTATTCAAATTAATTCATTAATTATTGATATTTCTTGTCATTATTTGTCTAAATTATGAAGTTTTGATTGATCTATTTCCACATTTTTCCATTCCTCTCCTTAAATAGCTTTTTTTATTATTCTCCTATCTTTATTTCAATGTGGAAAAAATGTATTCATATTCCACAGAAATATTAAATGTTATTCAAAAATAATAATTTTTGATATTTTTTTTCATTATTTTTGTAATTTGGGAAATTGTTTTCAGAATATTTCCCTGTATTCTTTGTGAATTATTTTTCTTAAATTGCCCACTATTCAAATAATGGGTAAAATATTTCTCTTTGATGTAAAAACTAAATGGGTAATTCCTTAAACTCACAGGTTTTGGGATAATTTTGAATTTTTCATATCTGATGCTTCAGCTGCATAGCTGAGTGTCTGATTCCCCAAGAAATAATACCACACAGGAATTAGAGTATTTCAAGCCCTTCAAAAAGCATCCAAAAATAAAAAGAATCACAAAATCAATGTTTCACAATTCATTTTTGACCATATTCTTTGCCTTTTTGCTTTTTTTTGGGGGGGATTTTAGATTTCAAGAAGTTTTTCAATGAATTGAAGAGCTCTAGCAAATTTGTTGTTGATTCTTGGCATGTATTTTTGGCTTCAAAAAGTTAGAATTCATTCCAAAAAATGAAAATTTAAAATATTTTAATCAATCATTGTTTTAAACATCAACCTTCAATATTTCTTTCAATTTTATATTTTGGGCCTTTAGAAAAAAACTGAAAGGGTAAAATATAAATAACTTTTTTTTTGCAAAAGTTTTATACCCCAATATATTGGTCACAATGACAATGATTCAAAACAAAAGGGTGGGGCCTGCAATTTTGGATTCATTTTCTTCTATTTTAATAAATGAAGGAAAAATAAATTAAGAAAGTATTGATCACTAAATTAATTAAGTTAATTATTTTTTTAATTGCCCCAATCCTTATTTTTGTGTGGTCTCAACATCCCCCATCCCCTTTTGTTTACTTAAATTTGGGCAATTTTGTGAATTTTCAAAATAATTAAAATACCACTGGGTAGGAGGACATCTAAAACCTCTCTAACAATTTTTTGAGATTCTCTGGTCCATTGAAAGGCCTTTAAAATAAGGTTCAAAAATTCTTTTAGAAAAAAACATTACATCACAAATTTTTTCACTTTCTTCAACAATATTTTCAAAATTATTTGCAAAACTCTGAATATACAGAAAGTTTTCAAATATCCAAGTAAATTTGAATATTATTTTTGAAGTTTTTAGTACCTCATTTTCCCACCCAAAAATGGGATTAAAATAAAACAAAAGATTTTCTTTTCAATTTTCATTTTCCTTATATTTCTGAAGCATTTTCCAAATTTTGAGCTTGCAGTCTTTTAGTGGGAATCAGAAATGGCGCAATAAATAATCTTAGGATTTTATTTAGGTTTTTTTCCCCAAAGAAATTTATAATTAAAAACACAAAAGTGCAATTTTTTGCTCTAAATCATTGTGTCCATGGTCAATATAAAAAAAAAATATGAAACTTTTGACAAATAAAAAACAAATAATTCAACTAATATAGATTTTTACTAGTTTCTTTTTTTTATGGAGAATTTTTAAGAGGGAAAAAAATTCAAACCAAGTTCTAAGTTATTATGAATCAATTCTCCCCAATTTTTTTTATTTTTTGCCAGCAAAATCCTTCCAAAGGGGATTTAATGGGGTTACTGGCCACAGTTCATAATTATAGTGGAAAGGAATTATTTCCTTAAAATATTCCAAAATAATTAAACATATGGGAGAAGTTTGAGGATTGGAAGTTGGAGGGGAATTGACTGGCAAATAAGTTTATGAAATCAACTTAGATAAAAGTACCACTGGCCTTTTTTATGTATCTGCCAGCAAGAAACCATGGCAATGGAATTTCATCCAGTTAATGTGAGTGGCATTTACAGAAGTGTGGTTGAGATGTTTTCTTGCTTTGTCTAAATTTTCATCCCATACTTGATTCATGAAATTTTCATCCTTGAAGAGAGTTAAAATCCATTTCTTTGATTCATGAAATTTTTATCCTTGAAGAGATTTCAATTCCCTTTCCTTGATAATTTCCTGATCTATTGAACTGCAATATTCAAATTTATGGCCCAAACTAACTGCTACTGATCTAAACCCACAGTTCCCATCACCCATCAAATCTTCAAAATGTGAAATTGGTGGTAGGGATGTCTTGGGAAAATGAAATATTTGTATGGATACTAAATAAAAAGAATGAGAATTATTGAAGATGAAATGAAAAAAAGAAATCATATTTACTTTATAAATATTTACCACTTCAAAATTATCAGAAGATGAAAAATAGAATGTTTCAAAATTCAATCTAATTGCAAAGAAAAACTTCAGGCTAATAAATAAATCATTAAGGAAGATTATTTCAGAAAAATATTGACCTTTTTGGTTTCAGAAGATGTAGCTGTGGAGAAAAGAGAAGTTTTATGTTATTGGTGTGGTTTCATCAACTATTTTAAGATAAATGATTTATCCTTAGAATCCCCAAATAACTTTTTTGTGCCCTTTCCAATGCCCACTAAAATACTGCAAGCTCAAAAATTGTAAATTTCTTCAGAAAGATAAGGGGAAAAAAGTTTAAAAGAACATCTTTTCTTTATGTTAATACAATTTTTTGGCAGGGAAATGAAGTACTAAAAATCATCAAAAGTGATATTTGAATTTTGTTTTTATAACTGAAAACTTTCTTTCCCCTCAGATGTTCCAAAATAATTTGAAAAGATTAAAATTAAAAAAAAAAGTGAAAACATTTGTGATTGCATTTCTTTCAATTTTTTGAACCTAATTTCAAAGGCCTTCAAATGCACCAAAAGATCTCATGAAATTATTAGAGAGGTTTCAGATTTCTCCCTACGCAGTAGTTTTTTCTTATTTTTCAAGTTGAAAAAACAAGAAAAATTTAAGGAAAACCCCATGAATGGGGGACATTGTGGGGATTTCCAAAATGCATAAAAATAATGATTTTTGTTTTGAAAGAAATAATTGGTTCCAGACCTCTGGAAAAAGACTAAAAGCAAGAATTGATTAAAAAATAAAATAAAATAAAATAAAATAAAAATAAAAATAAAAAATAAATTCCTTAATAGGGAGTATCAGAGTTAGCAAACCCGCCATTAGAAATGGTAGGTTTCTGAAATACACTCACCCCCTGAATTGTGTATTTTAAACTGGCATTTTTCATGGAAATGGAATATCTCAAACATAAAATCTGCCATTTATGAATCATCATAATCCACCATCCATCACATGCAAAAATACCCATCCACACCTCCATGTCAGAAAATACATACCAATCCCATGTCCATCCCCTCACACACATCTCATCTCCATTGCTTCACATCTCCATTGCTTTGCACACATACCATAATTATCTCATCACCCCACATCACATCACCATCTTTCTCAACATGTCAAATCAAACTTCCCAGAAGAAAGTTGAAAATGTAAAAAAGCCAACTGAACTTTCTTTATTATTTGACTGTGATTCAGAATAAAACTTGGAATTAACTTGGTCAGCTTTGAATTCTCCTCAAGTCATCCCTGTCTCATCTTGTCCCTCATCTTCTGCCATGAGAGAGAAGATTCTATCTCTCACACTTGCTCACTTGTATGAGTAACATTCCATTTTGAATAGGTTAAAAATAATTTCAAATTAATTCTTTTTTGGTTGTTCAACCAAGAATCCTAGACTGACTCATTTTTTTTGGTGGACTTTGACAAAACAAAAAAAAACCTCCACCTCATACCTCACCACTCACAAAACCACCCACGTCACCCCACTCACTCACCCGTCCACCCCAGCCTCCTCCTCATCAAACAAACTGGTCCACTCCTTCCTCCTCCTGACCAAACCACCTTACCCACCACCTCCACCTCAAAATCCACCTCCAGCTCAAAGTCCCCCCCATTCCTCCTGCTTCTGCTCCAAATCCAGAAACCAATCACCCTGGTAAGTCCCCCTTCCTTCTCCTCCTCCCTTCAATTTTGGAACTGATCAATCAATCAATCAATCCTTTCCAGGTACACCCCCAGCATTCTGTCATAGAATTTCCATTAGGGCGTATCAGAGTTATCCAATCCATCATTTTTTTGATTGCGGTTTTCAACCCAAAGCTGCCATTAGAAAATCAAAAAACCCACTTATTTCACATCAGGCATGTCAGAGTTACCTGAAAATAAGTGGGTTTTTTCCAATATACTATATAGCTCTTTATCCTTTCTATTTCTACTTAATCATACCTACTCATCCTCCCTAAATTCTCATCCATCCCCTTGTTTTTTATCCCATCCATCCACTCTTTCCCTCCTTCCAATCCAGTTGATAACACCCCCCCCCCAAGCCCCACATGCACTCCTCCCTTGGTCTTAAATTATCTCTGCTTCAACATTTCACCATTTACCACCCACTCCTGCTCCAGCTTGGTCAATCAGCCATCTTGACATTAATCAAATCACCATTGAACTCAATTTTATTGTAATCAGCACCCACATTGTCGCCAGGTTCTTTGAAAAAAACCAAACTTTCATTCAAGATTGCCTGGGTCCTCACCCATCAGCCAGTCATCAATAAAAGCTAGAAAATTCACATAAAATTTTAGCATTGTTCAAGCCAATTTCCTTCTCCACTTGTGCTTGTGCTCAAACTGCTGGATGTTTTCCTATCCCTCCTCCATTGAAATTCAAGAAGCTGCTAGAGCAACCTCCCCCAGGTCACAGGCAACAAAAAATGACCGCCAACCTAACCAATCACAACAAAACCCAATATAAAGCAAAACCCCCTGTTCCACTATTGGCTGCTCCCAATACTCCTCCTCTGGCCTCAAGACCAAAGTTTTCCATAAATGTATCACAAAGGTGCCATCACTGCCTCCCTCTCCCCCCATTCAAGTATTCCAGACCGTTTAAGTTGATTTACCCATCTGAAAATGCAAGTTATGTGATGATTTAACAGACCCCAAAGCCATTGATTGAAGAGATTTTTTCAACTGAAACTATCAAGTACACTTGGATCTAAAAGCCTGAGGTGTCAAAGTTGAGTTCCTTATCTCAACATATGGAGGAAGTGGGTTGTGGTATGGCACTCTGAGTTTTTAGGCGTTCAGATAACCTTTGTGCTTGTTTTTTGGTGCACTCATAGGCAGCTATTCTAATCTAGATCTTGGGAAGTAAATGTGGCACATTAGTGAGGTTCGTTAGAATTTACAGGAGGAGAATAGGAACAAGATCATCCAATCAGTATTTTTTTTTGAAAAAAGATGCTCAAAAAATTGATCTAAACAAAGAAAAAAACCAAGAACGCAGAGGGAGTAGGGGGAAAGCACTGAGAAAAAAAGAAAGACAATATCTTTTCAGCCAAAAAAAAGAGCCCAAGGAATTTTTTTTTGGTTTTTCTATTTTGTGAAATATGACAAATAACCATGAATAGGTAAAAAATAAACACTAGGGGCAATTGAACCATGTCTTTCATTTCTTCATGATTTTTAGGAAAGCATCTAATCTATTTTTGTGTTCTCCCACATCCATAAACTTGAAAAAAGAATAAAAAATATGCTTTGTTGAGAGTGTCAAAATTTTGAATCCAAGAAAGACCACAATCCCCAGTCAAGAATCTTTTTGAAATACAATGTTTCATGTAAAAATTATTAAATAAGCCAAAATAAAACAGAACTGGGTTACCAAGATTCAAAACTTGTTCATAATCAAGGTAAATGCATAATTCACCACCAGTTTCAAGAGTCCAAACCAACCAGGATGGCTTGTGGGTTATTAAGTTTGAATGTTTTTAGCTTCCCCATTAATCCCATTGTCTTGGTGGGTGTGTTCCAGATGAAAACTGTCAGATTTTGTCAGGCTGTGTTTCAGATTAATCCCATTGACAGCTGATTGATGATTAGATGAAGGATCATGAAAAATCACCAGCTCATGAGCAAAGAATTTAAATATGGTCAAATAATCTGATTCATTGTTAGATTTCCTAAAGTCATTGTTGAAAATGTTAACAAGATACCAAAAAGTCATGATCTCATGGATAAATCAAAACCTATTGGGTGCTAGATCCTTTTGCCTTTGATGGGAATCTGGTAAATAAAATTTGAATGTTTGATAATTTTAACTTGGACTCTGAATTCAAGACCTGAATTTGGGTATGGTCCATCTTCTAGAGAAGGGGTCTGATTGGAAATGAATTGAGGACAGATTGGTTGAGTACATCAAACTTCCAGATGCCCAGGTCAAACAAGGAAATTAAAAAGGAAATAAATAAATTCCCAGTCTGACTTTCTGTTTGTCATCCAAGAGCTGGTCTGATTCTGTGAGACCAATAGTTGAAGCTTAATGATTATCAACATGCAAATGGGGGATGGGAGGTATGTTGGTATTGATGGAGGATGCTTCTGTATATTTGATGATTCAGAG
The DNA here is from genome assembly GCA_025617555.3 of Puccinia polysora. NCBI lineage: Eukaryota > Fungi > Basidiomycota > Pucciniomycetes > Pucciniales > Pucciniaceae > Puccinia > Puccinia polysora. The sequence goes on along the minus strand of CM062647.1, from coordinate 8,225,549 downwards.
GTTTGTTTTTGCATGATGAATTATTTGAATAATTGGCAGGTTTGATGCTTGAAAGATGAAATTTCTTTGAAACACACCATTTTGAAATGCACCAGTTAAGGGGTATGTGTATTTCAGAAACCTGCCATTTTTAATGGGGGGTTTGGCCAAAAAAAAATGGTGGTCTTTTGAACTCTGATACACCCTATTTGATCCATTCCCCCCTCTAGGTACATCCTCATTCCCGTCCTCCTCGTCCCTCTCCTCCTCCTCAATTCCTCGATTGCTTCCCCTTCTCCTACTCCTCAATCAATCAAGTGGTAAAATTGGACCAAGGCCCCCTCCTCCTGCTCCCTGATGATCAGAAAATGGTCCTGACCCTTTTTTTTCTTTTTTTTGGTAATATAATTGACTGGTATCTTTTTGTTTTTTGATCATCTACCTTGATTGTAACATGACAGATGATTTTTTTTTTTTACTTTTTTTGTATTATTATTCTATGCAATGCAAACCACCATTCAAACCCTCGTTTTTTCCACATCCACACTTTGTTGACTGCCTATTCTTTTCCGACTAAACTCAAACTTTTACAAAATTAATTCAATCTTTTCCTGATCCTCACCCAAATTTAGCATGTGGATGGGAGGGAACAAGATTGGAGGAGACAATTTGCCATACATTCAGAAGGGTGTCAAGAATAGGGCTTGTTAGGAAAAGAGGACTCAAATGAGTTATTCTGAAATCTCTTTGGAAGTGGCAGAGAAGAGAATTTATGAAAAGGTTGTGTGGTCTGGAAAAAAACTACAAACTTTGTTTCTGTATCCTACCATGGTCACCAATCAAAAGCCGTCCCCCAAAGAGTTTGAACAAGCCAAAGATAGGATAAAAACATTCCATTTCTTAAGCTCTGGGAAAGTTATTGTTATTGATGAATAAAATCAAAAGTCTCTGGTTGAAATCATTGAGTTTGTAAATTTGAATAAACTCTTGGAGCAGGAGAAGAAGGAAATCAACTTGTTCACCACTTTGCTTCACCAATCAAAAACATTTTTCAACACTGTTGGTCTCTCAAGATCCTGGGGTGGAAAAATGTGGAAAATTGGATGGCAAAACATGATGCACCCTTCTGAAATATTCAGAAAATATTTGAAGAAATCTGCTGTTCAATCTTACCCTCAAAAGTTTTGTTTTTTGAAACTTAGGTGCAACAAGTTCCCAAATTTTAGGCCAAATGTTTCAAAAATTATCCAGAATTGTGTTTGATTCCAACTTTCAAACAATGATGGAAAACAATGTCCCCTCTTTCTCTTCAATTTAATATGGATCTTGTCTCACTAATTTTGAATTTGCCACCAAAATCACCTTCACATCAAATTTCTTCTACAATTCTCCACACATTGACACAGGCAACATTTCTTCCTATTCCTTTTTAGTGGTGGTCCCAACCAAAAAATCAAATGGACAAATTATCAATTCCAAGGATGAATATCAAGTATCTGTGGCCAATTTCTTTTTCCAGAATTGGGTTTTGGTATTGATTTCAAAGGGAAATGTTTTGTTCAAATGATTTTTTCAGCAAATAAGTAAAAGCACTGTAATTTTCTTGCTGTGGAGACTGCCACTCACACAAGACTGGCTGTTTCTATGAAAATTAAAAAAACAACTAGGAACACATGTAAGGAATTTAAAAGTGGAAAAAAATACTCTAGCAAAAAAAATATCAAAATAAAAAAGATTTATTTATTGGTGGAGTTGAAAATATTCTCAAATGTTGTTAAAACCAAAGATATTTTTTTTGTTTTTCTTTTCAAGATTTTAATGGTTGCTTGGCTGAGAATCTACAGCCAAGTCCTCAGCATCAATTGAATTGTATTTTTAGGAATCAAAATAGATAAGGGGATGATTTTTGAATTCTTTCCAAAGATTTCATCCATTCAATTATAAAAAGGACAAATGGAGTCCAAATTATCAACCACCAAGTTGGTTCCCTTGGCTTTATCCAAGTTGGTGATACCAAAACCAATGGAGATTGACATTGAGTGGGCCTTTTTGTACTTGGCTCAATATTTCTTGAATTGCTCCCTCATCTGTTTGTATGAAACATCCAGCCTAACTTTTGTTTTATTCTTGATTTCATTGGCCATCAGGAGATAACCATTAACCTTAGAGGATGGAGGTTGGCCAATTTGTTTTTGATTTTCAGATCCAAAGAAAGCTTCATAGTTGGAGGTAATTTTGAGCCAGTTTACCAGAATGATGTGAACAGCTCTCTTGAGATGACTTGAGCCTTTGGAAGCTGGTGGGGGAGGATTTTTTCATTTAGAGTTCCTTGGGGATGTTTGCTTGGGGGAATCAGATTTTTGTGTGGACTTGCGGCGGGAGTTTTTCTGAGGGGCCATTTGAAAAGAGTAAGAGGGATGGAGGAATAAAGCCATGAGAGAATCAAAGTGAAGAGTGTTATGAATTGATGGGATTAATAAAGTAATGAGAGTGATGAAGTGATGATAGTGCTAAAGTGATGAGAGTGGTGAAGTGACAAAGAAATAAAGTGATGAGAGTGATGAACTGAAAAGGGGATGAGAGATAAAGAAATTAGGATAGTAATGAACAGAATAGAGTGATGAAATGATGAGATAAATCAAGTGATGAAAGTGATTAATTGACAAGGGGATGACAGATAAAGCAATGAGGATATCAATAAAATATGAGAGCAATAAAGTGATGGGAGCAATGAATCAAATATTCCTGATGAGGTTGGAGGTAGAATTTTTCTGATGAGGTCAGAGGTAGAATTTTTCCAATGAGGTCAGAGGTAGAAGGAGAGGTTATTTTGAAACCAGGGGTGTATGAGGTGGAAAGATGTTCAGTTGAGGAAGTGAAAGCCTTTGAATACTTTATATGAATAAACCCATTTATTTGCAGGTAACTCTAACAGGTCTGATGTGAAATAAGTGGTTTTTTGATTTTTAATGGTGGGTTTGAATTCGTGTATTTGGGTTGAAAACTGCCATTAAAAAATAGTGGTTTTGGTTAAATCTGATAATCCATAATCAAATCCCAATCTGGTAGCTCTTCATCTTCTGAAAATTTATTTTCAGTCACAAAAACACCCTAATTTAAAAAAGGTGAACAAATTATCAACAAAATCAGTTCATATTCATAAAATAAATAGGAAATATAAAAATTTACTTCTTCCTCTGAATCCTCATTCTTCTTTCCCTTCCCCTTTTACTTATTTGCCTGCTGCTCCCTCAAAAACTGAATAAAAAGACAAAAAATGAATTCTTTTGGGACTTGATGGATTCTGTTTTTTTTTAAAAAAAAAACCTAACTTTAAAAATTTTCAAAGCTATCTTCCTTGGAATTTTACTCCTATTTGATCTTTCTAAATATTCAAAACAAGATGTATCTCTTTTACTTGAGGATTGAAAGATTGCCTTCAAAATATTTAGTTCTCCTTTGTTCTTCCTCTGTCCTTTGACCTTTGAGTAGAATCAGGCTCTTTAATTTGAACAAGTTGATAACTCCCTACAAATTGATTGTTCATTTCACCAAGATGAAATATTTTTTCACCAGGTTTCAATTTCTGGAATTCTTCAAACAGATAATTATTTTATCTATCTTAATTTTTTTATTTTTTAGAAACATGATTAATTTTTGATTCTTTATTAGAAACAGGTATACCATTTAAATTTATAAAGCAGAATATAAATCAATCAGAAAAAAATGATTTTGACTTGGAATAAAAAGGAAGCAAGAAATACCAAAGAGGAGTGTTTGAAGTGCTTTTGAGCTTTTAAATCCTCAATTTTGAAGATACCATCCTTCTTGATATGTGATTTAACTTTTTTTCTTAAATTTTATAACCATATATTGTGTATAAAGCCCCCCTAAGAAACTTGTCAAATTATTTTATTTTTTGTAAAGTATTAAAATTGACAGGCTTGAGATTGCTTAAAACTGGGAAATCAGGCTAGAAGGAGACTGTAATCAACAACTAGAGCACTGAAATACACAATGAAACAAGGGAACACCAACATCAGGTTGTGAGGAGTATGAGGTTGAGAGGCTTATCAAGTAGGGCTATGAGTATGAGATTGAGAATATGAGACTTGGATGAGGGTTAGGCTATGAGATGAAGCCAGACTTGAGGGCTCACACGGAATTGGGAAAGAAGGAAGAGCTGAGATCTCACCGGGCACACCAGATAGAAAATGGAGAGATTAGAGGTGATAGTTTTTGAGTTGAAGCTTGAGGAGGAGACAGAATAGAAAAGAGGAAAGAACAATAAAGAAAGAAATATAGTGACAGAGCTTGTGTCACCAATATGAGCAGTTGAGGAGTTGCTTGATGAATCTTGAATTGATCTGAGGATGTTCAATGGTGGACTTCCTTCCCAGTTGAGGATTTTGCTCACGACTCAACTATCTCCAGATACTTCAAATATGGAGCGTCCTCATTCAGCGGCTTGTCCTCTCTCCACGGTTGAACTTGTGCTGCACAACAACTCTACAACTTAATGCCCCTCAATGCCCAATGAGATTTCAGAGGTTTTTGGATTCGACGCAAAGAAGGGAGATAAAAGAGAAAGACTTTGTGTGGACGTTGCCTTTGTTGATGAGTCCGATATCATCTTGTCAGATCTTATCAACCTCAATTCTTTTTTGCTGTCCTTAAGCTCTTCTCTCATCCCCTTTGTTTTCAAATCAAGGTGTCTCATTTTTGAGTTTGATCCAAATTTCCAAATCTTGTCTTGTAATCCGCTATTGTCTATGTGCAAAGGAATTGTGGTTAGCGAAAAAGCAAAAATGTTATTCAATAAGAATTTGATCCAGGTGGCTTTATGATAGGAATCAACCAATGCATTGAGCTCAGCATCTGTAGAAGACCACATTATATTTTGCTTTTTGCAACTATTCCAAGATATGAGGCTGCCAAATACCACACACAGATAACCTGTTTGGGACTTGCAAGTGTCCGGATCATCTGCCCATGAAGAATCAAGAACACTTTTAGTGACTCCTTCTCTGATTTGCAAATAAGTTGAAGGCATCTATTCCTAGTGTTCTTTAAGTATTTCCATTTTTTCTTTAACTAGTTCCAGTGCGCAATTCCTGGTTTGACAGAAAATTGAGCTAGGCTTGATACTGCAAAACTAATTTCCAGTATTGTGTAGCAGGCAATGTGATTGAGCACCCCTATTGCGGACCTGTAATTGATGTTTAATGATTTGAAATCCTCATGCTCATTTTCCAAGGCAGGTCTGAGTTTCAAGTTCCTGGTGAGAGGCGTGGTTGATTCTCTGCAGTCACACAAGCCAAGTTGTTCTAGCCCATGTTGTATATGATTTGGTTGACTTAAAAGAATCTTGTTGTTTTTGATCTGTATCTTCATGCCCAGAAGAGTGTCAGGTTGTTTACTCATCCATCCGTCAAATTTTTCCAAAAATTTCTTCTCAAAGTCACGCCCATCACCCACAAGAATCAAGTTGTCTACATGAAAGAAAAGGCGCGACCAACCATCTTCCAACAATTAGAGAAAAGGATCACAGGCAGATTCATGGAATTCAACCTCCTTGAAGCAAGTCGTCAACGTCTTGTACCAGTTCTTCGGAGCCTGCTTCAACCTGTATAGTGACTTCTTGAGCTTGAGAAACTTGCACTTGCGATTTGAGCCTTTTGGAGTTTGGATAATAACTTCTTTGTCTATCTCCAAATTCAAAAAGGCGCTGTGGTAGACCAAACCTGTCCTATAGCCATAAGACTCACTTTTCTAGTGTAACAACAGCTCCAACCCTCAAAGCAACCTCAGAAATGGATTCTACATCACAAATAACCTATAGTCACTCAGACAAAGTACCCCTCTATCTCTCATGGATTAGAAGATACAGCCCAAGAACCCTTCAACTATGGCAAACTCATACCCAACCAGGTGTCACAGCTCTGTGGAAGGCATAAAGACATACCTTTCAAACCCTCAAGTACATACTAGTAACAGCCTACCCTCAACACCAGAACCATACACCAACCCTGTCACCTCACTCAGAATACAGCATACAGACACAGGAGGTAGTGCAGCATGCCAGATCCAGTCACCTCATCCAGCATGCCAGATCCAGTCACCCCATCCAGAATACAGCATACAGACACAGGAGGCAGTGCAGCATTCCAGATCCAGTCACCTCATCCAGAATACAGTATACAGATCCAGGAGGCAGTGCAACCAGTCCAGAACCAACCAAACAAGCAAATATACATACACAAAGCTGTGCAGAAGCATACAGGAACAGTACAGGCAGGAGAAAGTGAAACCAGTCTCAACCAGGAACAAACAAATAAGCAAGCGTACATACAGAAGGCTGTGCAGAAGTGTACAGGAGCAATATATGCAGGAGGAAGTGATACCAAACAAACTACCAGAACCATGCAGTACCAAACAACCTCAGCACCACACAGCAATTTATGCAGCCAGTAGCATGTGATACAAACAAAGTACCAGTACCAACAACCCTCAGCACCACACAGCAATTTATGCAGTCAGAAGCATGTGATACCAAACAAACTACCAGAATCATGCAGTAGCAAAAACACACAGCACTACACAGCAATATATGCAGGCAGTCAAGAGCATGCAGCACCAAACAAATCACCAGGGAATGAACAGTAGCACATGTAGGGAGAATCAAGTAGCACCAGACCAACCATTAGTACTGCACAGGAATACATTGTATCTGCACTTCACAGCAATTTATGCAGGGCTGTGCATGCATGAAACCCCTGTACCAGCTTTTCCCAACCAGCAGAAATGCCTCATGAAACTGCACAAGCTTTTCCCAACCAGCAGAAATGCCTCATGTAACTGTATCTCACTTTTCCTCACCAGAACAGGGAGAACCCTCAGGGGCAGCCTTGAGCACCCCTGGGGGCAGGATTTGTCTATTTAAGGAGGGCCTCTCTGCCCTATCCAAGTTGTATCACCATCCCCCACAAATCACTCAACCCATCCTCATACCATCCCATCTCATGCCATCTGGCCTAGTTATCACCCATCTATCTGTGGTACCTACCCAGATAAATTATTAGCAGTGAATCAGTTATAAAAGGAAAACAAGAAATCAGAAACCAAGTTATTACCCATCTTTAACCAATTAAACCACCCAACCAGGTGCTTGAATAAGGGTTCCTTCTGTGACCTAAATATTCAGCACCAAATTAAAGAAACCCCACCCATTAGTTAATAAATAACCCTTACAAAGAAAGAGATAACAACAAAAAGAAACCACCAACCTTCCCTCTGCCCAGCCCCCTGTGGGTAAACCCATCCTTGGGTCCTCTCCTGAACCAGCCCTTTGATAAACCCTTGAACCCTTTAATATTGGGGTATTGGTTAAGATCAAACATATCTGATCAATAAATTAACCAATATTCCAATACATCTGGTCTATTCTTCAACAAATCCTACCAATATCACCATTAATTATTAATCTAGGTCTGATCTGAGACCTATATTAAGTCTCAAAGAAACCAGCCATTAATTTAAATAAATTATTGTGCAGACTTACTATAGTACTAGAAGGGCAGGCAATTCAAAACCACTCTTAGTATATACTAATACTCCAAAGGAGTAGAAGTAATACTAAATTCCCCTTCAAGGACTGCCAGCAAGCTATTTGCTACTTTTATTTATATAATCCCACAGGATTCTCTACAGTGCTCTTTACATCAAATTGGAGAATCTTTTGAGATGATTTCAGCGTGTATACCAGTAGCATGCGTAGGGTGGATGGTTTTCCTGTGGGCGCAAATGTTTCAAAATAGTCCAATCCTTCTATTTGATTAAATCCCTGCACACAAAGACGCGCCTTGTATTTGAGTGGATCACTTTGACAATTCTCCTTAAGCTTGTATATCCAGACCATCCACAGAGGATTCAGCGGTTTGGGGCCGCTATATTCTTCCCACACTTCCAGGGACTCTATTGATCCCAGCTCCACGTCCATGGCACCAGCCCACTTCACTCTTCCTTCACATGTAACTGCATCATTGTAATTTTTTGGTTTTTAGTAGTTAAAGAACCCATAATGTTGGGGAGGTTTCATGGTTGAGCGGTCACAAAGAGCTCTGCCGGTTTGATTGGTCTGAGCGCCCAGAGTTATTCGTGGCTGTTGATTTGGTGTGTCTGCTTGTGATACTGTAGAAGGTTCCATCAAATTGATGCTTTTTGTTTCTTCTTCCATGGAGCTTGAGTCAATGATGGAGTTTTCTTTGGATTCCGCTGAAGAAAATTCTTCTGCATGATTGCGGTAATTGGTATAGATTGGAGTCTTTCTGGACTGGGAAGTGTCTGTGGGTTGAATCTCCGGATTGCGTCTTTCTTGAGCTTCACGAGCATCATCCCATGAGTCGTCCTGCAATATTATCAGCTTTGACAATTGAGGATTGGCCATTTTGAGGAAGGTAACATGCTTTGTGAGCACAATGGAGTGATTTTTAGTCAGAATTCAATAAGAACAAAGTAATGGATTGAAGCCTACAAGTAAACCTTCTTCTCCTTTTTCCTTGAATTTCTGACCTTTCACTCTCTGAGAAAAGAGATACACACAGGGGCTTCCTATTGGCTTTAGATAGTTTGGAGGCAGAGGATGTCCATGGACCTTGAACCAGGAAGATTCTTTGCATTCGTCCCTGCATATCTGATTCAGCATGAGCGCACTTGCTTTGATCACCTCGTGCCATAGATCAGCTGGAAGTTGAGCATCTTTTAGGATATTTCGAGTTGACTCTGTGATGGTTCTGTTCGCCCGTTCTGCCTTGCCATTATGTTGAGGATGATAGGGTTCCAATATGATCTGCTGAATGTGTTTTGAATAGTAAAATGTTTTGAGTTTATTATTGACAAACTCAGAGCCACCGTTGGAATATACCTTGCTAGGATAGTAACCTCTCCTTCTGTGCTCCTTTTCTATGAGATCAATCACAATCTCAGGAGTTTTGTCCTTCAAACCCATTGGAAATGCCCCAATGTATCCAGAGGAACTGTCGACAAGAGTAAGAATAAATTGATTTCCTCCTTTTGATTGAACCTTGAGAGGTCCCATCAAATCAAGGTGAATTTGTTCAAAGACCTTATTTGCCGATTTTGAGCTCTCCTTAAAAGACTTCCTGGCTATCTTACTTTTGACGCAATGAATACACTCAAAATTTTTCTTGACTTCGGATGGAATATGCTTGATGCTCCTCTTGAGTTACGTGATTGAAGCATGCCCATGGTTGCGATGAATTTCCATAAGATCATCCTTGTAAGAGACAGCCAGATTCGCTGACAGGTTCCAAACAAATTTAGGAGTTTGTAAGGTATAAAGATTGCCAACTATGGTTCCTCCAAACTGAAAATTGCCGTCCTTGAGTATCTCAAACCAATCTTTCTCCGCCCTTAGAGTGCAACCGGATTGATTTAAAGCTCCTGCGCTTAGTAGTTTTATTGTTAAAGTCGGTACGTAGAAAACATTAGTTAGTTCTAGGGTAAAATTACCCCAAACAAAGACCGCGGTTCCCTTTCCCATAATGGGTAACTCCGCACCTTCTTTTCTGTTCTTAATATGATTTCCTTTTTATGGAGCCATTTCTTTGAAGTATTGGCTGTCATTGGCCATATTGAGTGAGGCACCACTGTCCAAAACAAATTTTGATTTGGGATCGCCATGATCAATCCATGCGGTGAGTAGAGAGAGATAGTGAGCAGTTGCATTTGAGGTATTTTTTTATTTTTCCATTTTGCTTGATGTTCCTTCCACCACTCCGGGGCCAGTTCCGGATGGAGGTGCCAACATTTATCTGCCAAGTGAAATTGATCTTGCTTGGGATTGTGCCATCCCTTGGTGCACCTCCTGTGTTCACTGTTTTGCATAGGTGGAGATTTTTTATTGGTCAGAGAAACTTCAGTTTGACTCTGCTGTTGATCTTGTGTGCCTTGTGCCTTGGATTCATTGTTCAATTTAGTCAAATTATTCATTACGTAGTCCATGGAAAGTTCCTTGTCAGTGTGCACAATTTGTTTTTTGAAGTCTTTCATACTTTCCCGGAACTTGAACAGGATGAGCTATGCAAGAATGTCATTCCGTAGAATAATTCCAACTTCTAACATCTTCTTTAGACACACTTTGGCCTTTGTCATGAATTCTTCAATCTCATTGTATTTGAATCTTAAGTAGAGAAAATTGTTAAAAATCCTAGCCCTATTTGCCGCTTGGGATGAAGCATATTCATCAATTATAGCCTTCCATAATAATTTTGCTGAGTTCTTATTGGATGTCATTACAATTTTGTCATGAGTCAATGCTTCTAATTGTGATATGATCAAAAGTTTGATTTCGTTGTTAACATCATTTTCCAAAGTCGACGTTTCATCATTTATTTCCTTTGAGCATCCTTGTACATCCAGTATAGCATCCATTTTGTCCTTCCAAACTCCGTAGTTGTCCTTTCTGAGCCTCAGAATGGTGTCCAGGGCTGTCTTCAGCATGGCTTGTCTGAAACCTTTGGAAGCAGCCTTTTCACAGTTTCATTGATTGACCGTCAATCTTTGTTTTTGGCAATTCCCAGAAGCTTTCCTTTGGCTTTTAACCGTATTAAAATTGACAGGCTTGAGATTTCTTAAAACTTGGAAATCAGGCTAGAAAGGAGACTGTAATCAACAACTAGAGCACTGAAACACACAATGAAACAAGGGAACACCAACATCAGGTTGTGAGGAGTATGAGGTTGAGAGGCTTATCAAGTAGGGCTATGAGTATGAGATTGAGACTACAAGACTAGGATGAGGGTTAGGCTATGAGATGAAGTCAGGCTTGAGGGTTCACATGGAATCAAGGAAAAGAAGGAAGAGCTGAGATCTCACCGGGCACACGAGATAGAAAAAGGAGAGATTAGAGGTGATAGTTTTTGAGTTGAAGCTTGAGGAGGAGACAGAATAGAAAAGAGGAAAGAACAATAAAGAAAGAAATATAGTGACAGAGCTTGTGTCGCCAATATGAGCAGTTGAGGATTTGCTTGATGAATCTTGAATTGATCTGAGGATGTTCAATGGTGGACTTCCTGTCCCAGTTGAGGATTTTTCTCACGACTTGACTATCTCCAGATACTCCAAATATTGAGTGTCCTCATTCAGCGGCTTGTCCTCTCTCCATGGTTGAACTTGTGCCGCACAACAACTCTACAACTTAACATAAAGCACTTGTGACTCCCCAAAACGTTTTCTTGGCACCTTTTCAAGTGCCAGTTGGCAAACTACCAAATAGGCCTGGAACCTTGCTAAACTTGTTTGGGTTCCAATCAAAGCTGGTTACGCTGACCCATTCTCAACTTTTATTTTTTGCTTATTCCAACTCAAAAATTACCAAAAGAATTTTTTTTTTTTACCATTTTCTGTAAATGTTTTTACATACATTAATGATCTTAATTAATTGAAAGAAATTATAATCAAATTGAGATGAAGATCAAAGATGGTTTGAGGCTGGGGTGAAACCATCTTTGATCTGGGCCAAGAAAACTTGGTTGGGGGCCAAGTTCAAACCCCCACAAACATTACCAAATCAAGCACCCAGGGCACTCAACCAAGTCCTGCTTGGTGCACACAAATTGAAACTTGGCAAGATTCCCAGATTTACTCTACAAGCCATAAGATTATTAATCACAGTTCAAATAGGAACTACAGTAATCAGAGAACTGATGCAATGAATTTATAATTTTGATGTCATAGTGGCTGATTTTTCCACAAATTGGAAAAAAAATGAGCTGTCTGATTTATTCCTGAGAGGCTTCAATATCTCTTTCATTGAGTTGATTTTACCCTTGAAAACCAGCCCTTAAACTCAAAGGATCTCTAAATCAAAAGCAACTTCAACTAAAAAGAAATCCAACTCCAAAGGGAATCATATAATTACATAAAACTAGTAGCTAAATATAAATCAGTATCTAAATATAGTCTATCTACCAGTGTTATTCACATAAGTCCCCATAGGCTTGCATTTAGTTAATCTAACAGGGTTGCACATAGGTAATCTCCCAGGCTTGCATTTACTTAATCTACCAGGGTTGCACATAGGTAATCTCCCAGGCTTGCATATACCTCAAATTTTATTTAATATTGTCTATTGAGCCCATCTGGGTGGTATGTAAAGTTATTCCAACTTTTTGTAAAGTGCACATGGCACTTTCTAAAGTTCACTGGATGCCTGGTCAATTAATTTTAGCACCTTTTTAAGAGCCCATTGGCGCCCAGCCAAATTATATTGGTGCTTTTTAAAGGCCCACTTGGCACCAATCAAAGCTGGTTGCAATGACCCAGTCTTCCCTCATCTTTTGGGACTTCAATCTTGAAAATTATTATTATTTATTTATTTCTTATTTTTAATCCTAGGCCTTGTAAGCCCCCACCAACTGAAACCACCAGGAACAAAGTACCCCTGTTGAGTCTTCTCCCCCTTCTTGTCCACTCCACTCCTTCCTGCCTTGGCAACCTTGCAAATTGTTTTCCAATTTGTCAATCCAGTTTCTCCATTTCATGAAATCTTGAATGACTGATTCAAATCATGGAAGAAGGCTTGAAGAAAGGGAGGTAAGTATTTTCTATTTACCTTAGTCATCGAACCCTCAGATAAATCAACTATCCCATTTTTCATGTAGAGATCCTAGATTAAGAGGAAGAGTTTGAGGTTTAAAACTTGTCTACAATCCAAAAAAAAACATAATCATGTGCTCATCAAACAACATTGAGGAATTCTAATAAGATATTACCACCTCCAACACCAAGAAAACCCAAGTTTTAGTACAGCTGGAAGAATTAATGGGGAAAATCAACATCCTCAAATCAGACATGAACCAGGTGAGTAATTCTTTTCATACAACCTGACCTGAATTTCCTCAAGAGGCAATGGAAATTGGAAATTGGGATGATTGATAAAACGCTGGGGAGGAATGGAGGAGAGGGAAGCTGGTTGGCTGAGTGCAACCAGCTTTGATTGGAATCCAACCAGCTTTGATTGGAATCCAAACAAGCTTTATTTGGTGCCAAGACTGGCCCCCTGCAAGCCTGACCAAATCAAGCATTCTGGGTGCCTATCCAAGTCCCGCTTTTTGCGCACCAAGTGGACTTGGCCTGGTGCCTCAATATGCTTGATACACCATATTTCTATCCTATATTACATTATTGTTTCTCCTTTAGGAATCCTTATTTAAATTCTACTGTAGATTTCATTACATAATATCTTCCTTCTTAGTACATAGTGTTATGACTCTCATGTACACTGTACATCCTTCAACTTTACACTCCCTAATTAGACATCCCAATCCTCAGGGGTTATTCCAATGTAGCAGGCAGCCTATCTCAATCTAGTAGTCAGGGTATCCCAATGTATTAATATTGTACCAAGATTCTCCTCACTGTACCATTGACTGATCCTGTCACTAAACCTGTAAATTTAACTCCTTGGCTTGTAGTACATCTAGTTAGAAATTCTCCCTTGAAGATCCATTGCTACTTCTTTTTCAGATCCTTGTCTATGTAAACTGATCTCCTTTCCCCCTTTCTGATTCTCTTCCATGATGAAATAAGTTTACAACTTATTACTAGGAAATCCATCCTAGAAAGTTTCATCCAAGCGCTGTTATTCACTACTCTATTAAGTACACTGCTCCCTTCAGAGTTCCCTGAGACAATATCCCCCTAAGACTTCTTTGAGTAGAGTACTCATGTTCCAAGCCCTGGTTGCATGCCAGCAGCCCTTTTGAAATTTTAATAGTTATTTAATCATTATTATATAAAATAAATGGGGAAAAGGATCCAGTATATGAATGAAAAAATCTTTTGATATAGCAATTGAGTGCTTCCATTATTGAATTGCTATTGTTTACAGAGTGGAAATTTTTGTTGACAAAATCAGAGATAGTTTTTTTTTAAGATCCAATTTTCAATGGAATAATCAGAATTGGGAGAATTCCAGACTAAAGAAATGTTGGTAAATTTTTCCTGAAAAGCTGATTCTGATCTTGAATGGAAAAATTGATGCCAATTTTTCTCAAAAATTATCCATTATTCTTCTGATTTGAAATTTTTCTGTAAAAGGGTTTGAATTTTTTTGAAAATATTCCAGAGACAGAGAAGATGATTTGAAGATGAGAATATTTTTTCAATTGAACTTATCAATACTTGTTCTTTTTCTGTCCAGATTACCCTTGGTTCTTGATCTTCTAATGTATCTTGAAATTTAGTGAGTTCCCATTGATATTTTTTGGTTTAATATTGAGATAAGAAACTGAAATCAATTTCTCAAGTTCTTGAATCATTATTCACCCCAAAGATATGGGGTAGGGCCATTCCAAACTTATTTTTTTATATACATTTGGAGTCCATTGTAAAAAAATTAGGAAATATTTTGACCATCTTGATGGAATAAGGGCTTAAATTAAATAAATAAATTGTGTGAAAATTAAAATTATCAATTCTTTAAAAAAATCAGAATTTTGAATTTCAAGTATCATGGCTTCATTTGAAAATTTCTCATCAAGATGAACTTTATGAATTTGTGATCTTTTGTTGTAAACTGTGCTTTGTTTTGTATTGGCAGGGAAGCTGGAGGTTTGCATGAGAGAATTCAGAATTTTTAGAGGGTTTAAACCAGATTTTTTAAAAAAACCTTAATCTCCTCTTTCTTCCCTTGAATCTTTCTGTGTAATTGATGAGTTTTAGGATCAGTTGAAGGTGGATTTTTGTGGTGTGGAAATTGAATTTTGACCCTCCAGAAACCTAAATATTTGGAAAAATTGCCACTTTATATGAAAGGGAAATGGGTATTTCAGGTGATTTAAAAAATATTCCCATCCTTATTTATTTTATATTCCACAGATTTATCACTTTGCTATGTGTAGGTGTTTTTAGTGGTATTGAATACTTTGGTAGATATGGAATATCAATGGGACTTTTCCAATTATTGGATATCCTGAAACAGCTTATCCCTTTGATTATATGATAGCTCAGGAGGAGTAGCCAGAGGGGTGGAACCAATATTTTTGTTAGATGAGGAAATGGAGGATGGAGCTGGAGAAAAATTCCTGAAAATTGGGTTCATGTTTCCTTGAAACCTTTTGAAAATGTTTTTTTTGAAGTCAGGTTAATATTGAATT
>CM062647.1:8034715-8210291 GCA_025617555.3 Puccinia polysora | reverse complement strand
ACATATCAGAGTGCGAAAAGGAGAAAGGAAAAAGGAAAAAGGAAAAAGTAAAAATTAAAAAGTAAAAAGTAAAAAAGTAAAAAATTAAAAAGGAAAAAAGGAAAAAGAAAACTTAATTGGTCCCAAGATGCATAGTGAAAAAATCATGTTGTGTTTTTTTGTGAATTTTATGGATTTACTTTTGAAGGCCTTGAAGTATTTAAAATCCTCTTTATTATTTTTTTTCTGGGTATTGTAGACACCCAGCTATGCATCTGCAGCATCATATATTCAAAATGAAAATTTGACTTTAAGGAATTATACTTGTAGTTTTTACATTGTGGAGACATAGTTCACTCATCAGTTTAAGGGTAGGGGAGGTGAGAAAAATAATGGCTATTTTTTTAACCTCATAAAATAGTTATTTTTAGAAAAGAAAAAAAAAATATTATTTTTGGCTTTTTTTCAATGTTGGTTGCGTTTCATCAGATATGTTAAATTTTATTCAGAAACATTAATTTTCAATATTTTTTATCATTAATTTGGTTTTAATAAATTTTTATTTTTCATAATGAAAAATATCTCCATTGGCCTTGAAAATTAGGTTGATTTATGATTTAATCATTCTTTTTCTTAGATATTTACTACACAGGTATTCACATCCCATCAGAAATATTGAATATTATTCAAAGATGTTGATTTATAGTTTTTCTCCACTATCAGTTACAAGAAAACTGTCCAGGTTTTTTGTGATACTGCCCCAATTTTCAGAGTTTCTGTTTTCTTTTTTTTATTTTACTTGTGCTATAGTTTCAATTTATTTTCCTATATGAAATTTTTATGTCCTAATTTTTACTATTGATGTCCTGCATTGAAAAAAACATGTCCTTGCCATGGAAAAAAAGGCTTTCTGCTCTTACAATGTTTTTGTCCTGAATTTTAAAGTTTTCTGTCCGCCTGTTAATTTTGGTGGACAAGATTTTTTGTTGCAGGAAACAAGTATAGAAAATATGTTAAAAAATTTTTTTCTGTAATTTCAACCAAAATTAATTTTTGTCTTGCTTAAACTAATTACAGGAAAATCTGTAAGTAATTCACATGATCAAGTAAAAGCAAACCAAAAAAAAAATAAAAAAAAAAAAAAAAAAAAAAAAAAAAAAAAAGCAAAAGCAAAAGCAAAAAAATTGAAAAAGAAAACTTGAGTAAAAAAAATTAATTAATTAATTTGAAGATAAGAGCTAGGAATTTTGATAATGTTCCCAGTTATAAGTTGCATATCAGCCTGTTATTTGTTAAATTTTTGGCAATGAGTGAAGCACTGTGGGGCAAAATCTGGTGTGATTTTCTGTTCAATAGCCTGATTGATTTTTTGCGCAAGATATTTCTAGCTTTTAATGTCTTGATTCTTGGCTTTAATTTTGATGATGTTGAAAAAACAAGCAATAGGGTTCAGCATGGGAGAGTATTTGGGAAGGACTTTGATCTTGGTTTTTTGGGTTGACTCCTGAATTATATGGACAACTCTATTAAAATCTTATCCGCAATGAATTCGTGAGTTTTCCATGATAATGAGGGATTTTGGCGGTGTGGTGAAAAATTTGGGAAAGCTCAGAAAAACTGGCTATTTTTTTTAAAAAAAAAAAACCTTTTTTTACCCCTCATCTATCTTAAAAAAATTCCATTGGTATGCCGACTATCCATTATTTTTTTGTTTTCCAAATTCTCCCTGTCTTAGAAGTCTAGGAAGGGTCACTGGGGTGTTCAAGTCCCCATTTCTTGCATTCAACTCCTTTTCTTTGTGCTTGGCACCCTATTTTCTGTGGCTGAGCATGTGAGAAAAATCATTCCTTTCCTCATTGCCGCCATTTTCATCCTCATCATCATCATTGGCAACAACAACAAAGACCGCCTCAACAATGATTGCTTTCCTATTGTCACTCCCTGACAGTATTGTGACCAAAACTGGACACCTCAGGACCAGCAAGGAAAATTTTAGAATTTTTTTATCATTTTCTTTTAGCTATCTTTCATAATCAAAAAAAAATCAAATTCCTTTACCTGAATCAGCTCCCTTCAGCCTCAAGATCCTCCAGCTTCCCCATCTCCAAGCGGTTTAGGGATGGGTCCCTGTGGTGTCCAACTCCCCAGGTCTTTTTTTCAATCCTTTTCCTCCTTGCTGCAGTCCTTTTTTTTGCCAAATGGCGTGGGTGAAGACCCGCTTGGCTTGGCCCAACCCTTTCTGGCGCCAGAATTGTTGTCAACATTGAAGGCAATGACCATTCTGTTAAGTGAAGATCCCACAGCCTTTGAATTCATAGAAATCTACCCAAGCCCTGGCAGTTCCTACTCTCATGGCGCTTGGCGCGTAGTCGTGTAGTCACGTAATCAGTCAACGCTCCTACTCTCCTTGACCTACATAAAGGGACTACCAACGGGATACAGAGCTCTCCTGACCCCTCCAACTCTCCCTCTCTTTCCAGTCAACCCTTTCCCTCCTTGACTCTGTGCAACATCTGTGCGCAGTGCAAGATGCAATTTCAACCACACTCCCTCCCATTACCCGTGTCTGACAAGCCATTTATGCAACTACACCTGGATGTGCTTCAGATCACCCCCCCTGTAAACAGTTGGCAATGTACATACTGGTCATCATTGATGATTACTTGTGGTTAAATTGGGTCTACGTCCCCAAGCGCAAGTTGGATGCGGAAGATAGAATCATTGGTTACATCCATGAGATCAAAAACCAGCTTGGCATTCCTCCTGGTTTCCTGCACTGCAACCAAGGCGGGGAGTTCAACTAACTCAAACTAGGTAAATTTCTCTCTACCCAAAGGATATTACTCAAGCAAGGCCCGGCCAACTCCCCCCAGACCAACGGTCTTGCCAAGAGGTTCAACCAAACCATCCTCACAAAGATGTAGTTCCTCCTTGCCCAGTCTGACATCCCAATCAACTACTTGGATGAAGCGGCCAAGTACTCTTTGATTCTGATAAACCTATTGCCTTCCTCTCCGCTGGATTTTAAATTGCCGGTTAGCACCTTAATTGCCGTGAACTCCACAATAGAGCCAGTCTGGGATGTACTAACCCTGATACCGCTTGGTCTTAAAGTGAACGTACACACCTCCCCACCGTCAAATGTCAAGATCAGATCAAAGCCCCTGCTGTTTCTGAGTTACAAATTGTACTCAGATGCAGGCCGTTTTCTGGACACAAACAGGTGCCAAGTGGTGGTAAGCCGCAACTTCTTGCCAACCAAACTTGTTTTTCCCTATCTCCCCAATCACTCCCTGAATAAATCCCCTGCCTTGCTCACACAGTGTACCACGCCTTACCAAAAAACCCAGGATGTCCAGACTACCATTGATGTTCCAACCTTGACCAAACAAAAACAACATAGTTTGCCCAAACCCGGGGTGCTGGAAACCCTCACTCTACTTCCCACATCTTTCACTCCTGCCACCCCTGCTGCGAGAAACTCACCTTGCAATCCCCCTTCAGCTCCCACAGCCAAGGCACCTAAATGATACACATACGTGCACTGCTACAAGAAGGCCTCAAGGGACATCTCATGCAAAATTGATGTCAGGGCCATCCTGTCAAGCTTGAGGCAGGGTTCCAACTTTCCTGATGATGAGGAAGAGACAGACAAATTGCACGTTACCAAAGCTGTCTCAGTGGTGGACGCAATGGCCAACCCGGATGAACATCCAAAGTGGATCAAATCAATGACCGCAGAGAACCAGTTGTTGTTAATGCACAAAATGGGCACCCTGGTACCAAGGCCAAGCCACAATAAGTTAATTGGTGGCATTTGACGCCTGGTGCGTAAGAAGAACAAGTTTGGGGAAGTTACCCAACGCAAGTCCCGCTGGGTCTGCTTTGGGAATCATCAAGAATACCTGCGTCACTATCTCAACACGTACTTGTCCGTGGGTTTCAGCAAATCCCTCAAAGCTCTTCTCTTGGCGGGGGTACAACATGACTGGCACTTATTCCAATTTAACGTTGAAACTGCCTTTCTATATGGCAATATCAAAGCGGTTGTGCACATGGTGCAGGTTGCTGGCTTTGAAGAACCAGAAAAAAAGGACTGGGTTTTGAGACTGAATAAATCCCTGTATGATACAAAACAGGCCCCAAGGTTTTGGAGGTCTCATCTGTCTAACATGCTAAAGTTGCTGGGAATGGTCCCGTTGGTGGGTGACAAGTAGATATTTGTGAACAAGTCAAAGTCCATCTGGTTGGACATCCATGTTGATGACAGACTAATTTTTGGAAAGGATTGGGGTGAAATTGGGTGGTTCCTGAAGTCTCTGAGGGGTAAGTACAAGATCAAACTCCAAGAATGGCCCTCTCAACATCTAGACTACACCCTAGAGTGGAAAAACAATGGGTTGCTCAAGATTCATCAACGCGACTTCACCAAAAAGGCATTAGCAGAATTTGGTTATGAACAACTCAACGTAGTGAAATCCCCAGAACCTATAAACATCCACAACGTCATTGCATAGGAATCACCCAAATTTGACACCAAAATGATGCAAAAAGCCATTGGCACACTGATCCATCTCACAATCCACACAAGACTGGACATCCAATTCATGGTCAAACTGCCATCTAAATTTTCAAAAAATGCCATGCAAGCCCATTGGAATATGGTAAAACATCTGTTCAGATACTTACAAGGGACCAAGTCGGTGGGACTGCTTTTCACAAAGTCTACCAATCCGGATGATCAATTGGGTGGATGGGCTGACACAGCCTACGGTCAATCCTTCATTACCCAAAAATCCACCTTAGGGTATGTAGTAACTTTATATGGTAATCCAATAAGCTAGACAGCAAAGAAACAACCAATTGTTGCTCAATCCACTACCAAAGTGTAATTTGTGGCCATAAACCTATGCGGTAAACAGATAAGGTGGCTCTCAACACTCTTAATTGGCATCAGCATTCCAATCTCAAATCCAAGGATAAAGAATGACAACCAAGGGGCTAATTTCATAAGTAAGGAGGCACAGGTGAATCCCAACTCACGGCATATTGAAGTAAGGTTTCAGTACATATGGGATTTAGTGGCCAATTCACTTCTATCTATCAAACACACCCCATTGGAAAATATAAATGCAGACATCCTCAAAAACTTCTTGGGTACTTCAAGGTAGTACAAGTGCTTTTACAGCTACACCTGACCTCTTTGGAATCTAGGAGGAGTGTTAAGTGAAGATACCACAGCCTTGGAGTTTCTAGGCATTTACCCAATCCCCGGCAGTTCCTACTCTCATGTTGCTTGGCGCGTAGTTGTGTAGTTAAATAATCAGCCAATGCTCCTTCTCTCCTTGACCTACATAAAGGGACTACCAACGGGATCCAGAGCTCTCCTGACTCCTCCAACTCTCCCTCTCCTTTGGCTCCCCCTTTCAAACCTCTGTCTCTCAGTCCTCATCCTACCAACTTCCCACTCTCAGCCCCTCCACCACTCATCACCATCACAAAGACCTAACTGCGTACCCCAAGATCCCCAGCACTCACAATAGATCACTGGATTTCTGTTGCAGACTTCAGGAGGAGCAAGGAACATTCCCAGCGCAGGTACAGTATCACGCTTTGCTCCCCCAGTCCAGGGTCCATCAAGAGTGCTCACCAACTGGCATCTTCATGCTCTTGTTTTTCCTTCTCTTTCCGTCTTACTTTGTGTCTACCATCATTAATATAGTCTGGACCATTAGTTCCACCTCACCTCCTGTTTTTGACCAATACGTCTATTCTAGCTAGGAGTTCACTCAGATCAGGTAACCTAATGCTCTCACCATCATACTTTCTGTGTCTTTTCATTTCCTTCTTCAATCCATTGCTTACAGTCACGTCTTGATATACCTCCCCCAGTATATACTGCTACAAGAGTTAATTGCTGGATTGAAAAAAAGAGTCTCAAAAATATTGTCACATTTTTTGGTCATCCCCGCTCAACCACCAGCTCTAGTTAGCCTCAATACACCGCAATCATCCATCCATCCGCCCCAGTCCTCCCTTTCTCCTTCTTATCCTTCCCGTCATTCCAGCCCTCACATCTCCTTGGGACCATTGATTCAATCCACCAACACCCTCAGAACTCCTTGTACAACTCCAATCCCAGGCTCTTGGCTGGTTTCTTCAATTAATTACTCCCTCCATCCAACAGCCAATCTACAAAATGCCTCCCTCCTCTCTTCAACCAGACTTCCAACTCCTCCATCAATGACCAGCCCAAGGTGACTTGATAAACATCAAGCAACCACAACCTTGGTCACCCAACCAAGCCACATATCAATCATCCCCCCATTGTTGGCTCATCACCCAACTTTCTTGCGCAGTTGTCTTGCAACTGACACAATTTTGTTTGACTCACCCTCCTTCAATCCAATTGCACCCCCTTCCATCTTTGGATGGGGGCGGGAAACAATTTGTTAGTTTTCCGCGCGCGTCTGTCCACAGACGGCCTTGGAGTCTTTATTTGCACCCCCTTCCATCTTTGGGTGCGCGTGATCTATTGGTTGTTGCACGCGCCCCTGCACAGACAGGCGCAAGGAATGACAGGGTGAGTGTTCTTCTCACCCCAGCCGCCGGAGTTTATCAATCAGGGTAGACTGGACTTCCATGGGCATCCTGTTTTTTTCACCATTTCAAAAAAAAAAATTCCACTCTATCTGTGTCATCTCTTGTAAATAGTCTACAGGGACCCATGGACCATGAAAGGAGGGTCTCTCCCCTACCTTTTTCTGAATCATCCATGTTAGTGTGTTTATATGTCCCCCCACCTGTTATCATAGTAATCTATAATCATTATCCTGGGTATATCTTTGATTTCCACCTGATCTGTTTTATCCAGAGTCTTTTCCCCTCTGAGGACTGATCCTTATCACCAACCAATAGCCTTGCTGGTTGAAGAGAATTCTGTCTGTTTGAATTCTTGATTGTGTTACACCACTCTTTGATCCCTTTCTCTGACCATACTGGTCTTGATCCTTCCTTGATCATCTTTCTGGAGCCAATCATGTTTGATTGAAGAGGTTTTATTAATCTTAAAACCTGGAGTGTTATAACTCTGTAAATTTTCAAAATTGCATTCTGCCAGCCTACTCTTGAGTTCCTTGAGAAGTGTTGAGTTTATCCCTGTTCAAATTGGCTTTCTGTTTGCTTTTAGAGCTTCTCAAAACATTGTGCTTTGTCTTGTACGGCCACCCTCAGTTATCTGGTACCCTTCAAGTGCTTGATTGCGAGGAGTTGGGTGGGTTCATTGAGAACCTGGAGGTTTTTTGTGGGTTGAGTTGATCATCCCCAATCTTCTGCTGACAACCAGAGTTATTAGCCTGTGGGCGTTGTTACATACAACAGCTTTGTTCTTTTGAAATTTAAAAAAACTTTAAACTTCTTTTTGTTCAAATATCTCTCATGTAATCTTGCCTCAGATAGTGCTGTTCTATTTCTACCAACTATTGTCAAACTTTATCCTTAACACTTGATTCCTCATTTAAAAGTTCTGGACCATGATCATTTTTACATTTAAATGTTTTTTTAAGGCTGAGGAGGGCAGCCTAAACAGCACCTTTCCCCACCATGGAACTGCCACAGCCTAGCACTGTTTAAAGTCTTACAACGGTTGCCCCCATTGCTTGCAGAATCAACCCCCCCTCAGCCACCCTCACAGATCATCTCCAAAAACCTCACCATCCCATCAGAGCCATCATTGCTCCTACCCTTGATTCTGCTGTTGCTTGGATTGTCATTTCCATCAATTAATGGCCAAGTATAAACTACAAATGCCAATCAAATCACGCATTTCAACCATCAACTCTTCAAGATCTAATTCTCCAATGTTGCATCAAAAAACCTCAGATCAAATGTCCCATCACCCATCCTTTCCCACTTGCGGTTGACCGTGCGGATTGTTAGGCTCTTGCATGTGGTTGTCCGCTGTTGTTTGGGTTTATCTGCTGTTCAACCAGCAGCAACCCATTGTTGCTGTTGCGCGCACGCGTCATCTGATTGACGCAAGTGAAGGACAGGGGTGAGATCTTCTCATCCCAGTTGCAAACAGATTGGCAGGAGAAACCAGACCTCCCCTTCCATTTTTTTTTATTGATGTCCCCTTTTTAATTTTTTTATGTCACAATTCCTTCATTTTCATGTCCAGATTATCTCATGTTACTACCATCAATTTTTTCTCCATTAAAAAAAAATCCGCTTTCATTTATTGAATCTCCTTTTGAATAGTATACAGGGTCTCTTGCCCATAAAAGGTGGGGCTTTCCCCTGCCTTTGCCCCCAAATCATTGGATATCAAATCAATAAATCTGATCCATCATCCAAGAAATTCATCATCATATTTTATCCAGGGTATATCCATGATTTCCCTCTGGTCCTTGAGCCTCCATACTCAAGAAATGTATCTGCCCCTCTGTGGCCTTGTCCTTTATCACCAACCAATAGCCTTGCTGGTTGAAGAAGAAAACATTTTTTTAAATTCTTGAGTGTTTTTTACCACTCCTTGATCCCCCTTTTTTGACCATACTGGTCTTGACCATTGTTTGATTGTCTTTCTGGAATCAGTCACTTTTGACTAAGATGTTTCATTAAGCTTAAAACCTGGAGTGTTAAGCCTCCCTTTAATTCGTTAAAGTTGAATTTTGCCACGCTACTCTTCAGTCCCTTGATAAGTGTTGGGTTATCCTTGTTCAAATTTGTTACTTCTTTGCTTCTAGAGCTTCATAAAACAAATTTCTTTATTTTGTACAGCCACCCACATTTATCTGGTACCCTTCAAGCGCTTGATTGCAGATAGTTGGGAAGCTTCATTGAGAACCTGGAGGTTGTTTGGGATTGAGTTGATCTTTCCTAATCTTCTGCTGAAAACCAGATGTATCAGCTTGTGGGTGTTGTTACTTACAATTTCCTTGTTCTATTGAACTCTGAAAAAAATCTAACTTATTTTGTTCAAGTCTTTTCCTGCACCATCTTGCCTCAGATAGTGTTGTTCCATTGCTACCGATTAATATCAAATTCATTCCTTCTCCATTTATTCCTTATTCACAAGTTGCTGGACCTTGATTCAGGTTACATTTAAATATTTTTGTAACACTTAGGAGGGCAGCCTAAAAATTCCCCTTTCCCCTCCACAGAACTACTTTTGTCCAGCAATTTTTTTAGTCTTAAATTTGCTCCCCCAGGCCAGGATCAAACAAGAAACCTTGGGATTTAAAGTCCCAGACTTTTTGGAATAAACTTTGAAATCTGATCCTTTTATTTATTTTGTTTTTTTTTCCTTTTCTTAGATATGATCTGTGGAGGCAACTTATCTCAGAAGTAAGTCCTCCCAATTGTGCACCATCAGGGCAAGATTCTTGTTGTTTTTTCATGAAACCCTACTCTTGCCACACTTGTGAGCCACTTTGGAATTCAGCTTTTTGGATCCCCTAGGAAATTCTGTTATTCAAAATGGCATCTACTAGTGCTCCCTCCACCTCTGTTTGGACTAAGATGGTCAAGATAAAACCTTAGAACAAGAACTTAGGATTCAATGGTACCAATGTGGACAGGTTCCTGGACTCTTACATTATGGCTGCTGAAGTGGATGGGGCAAGTGAATACAATATGGCTTATCATTCAAAATTTTTTATCTCCTCTGATGAAGTCATGGAAGTAATCAAGTGGTTCAATTGATTTAAATCTCACAACTGGGTGCTTCTAAGGGAAGAAATGTTGGCATATTGGGAGAAAATGAATGAAGCTTGGTTTACTTTTCAGGACTTGGATTTTCTTGTTTCTCAGTGTATCTCAAATGGTGGTTTCTCTTCAGCCTCTTAGTATCATTCTTTTACAAATTCATGGGATTGAATCCAAAATTATCTTATCCAAACCTATCACATTTCTATGGTGGACATAGTTAAAGTGCAATTTTGCCAATCTTTTTTGCTAGGAGTGCAGCGAAAGATTGGGATGAATTGGTCAAGTCTGGATCAATGATCACTACCAGGGATAATCAATTCAAGCTACCTGTTTTCCTTGTCATTAGTAGTACTGTGGATGAAGTCATGAAAGGTAAAACTGCTTTAGATTTCTAAAAAACTAGAACCACTGAGCCATTCCTTGCTCCTTCTTTCAAAGAATCAAAAAAATTATGAATAAGATGGAGGCTGCTTGCAGGCCCAAACCAAATCCTCATTTCAACAAGGAACCTGCTACTATAGACAAGATCACCAAAATACTCCAAGCTTTTGAGAACAAAATTGATCAAAAGATTTGTTCTCTTTCTACTCCTAAACCCTCTAACTCTGTTCCTAAATCCACTCTGGTCTGCTACTAATGTCATAGGGAAGGCCATGGAACTGCTCAAGGCCCTGAGCTCCAGAAGAATAAAGAGGAAAAATTGGTGGAACCAAAGGAGAAAAATTTCTTTCTTCCTAATGGTGCTTTGATCCCTTTTGATTAATCTTTCCCTATCTGTCATGTGGTGGCTTCTTTCCAGCCACCCACCCCTAAGAAGGCATCTTTTGCTTCTTTTGATTTTTGATCTTCTTTTCGTACCCATCAACCTTGGTATCTTCAAGCTTTTCAGGAGCTTATCAATCTGATACAGCTAGGAAACTAAATGAAGAGCTCAAAACTCAGAATGCTCCTTCCTTTCCTTCCTCAATCCTTCAGAAACTGGTTAAAATTTTATCTTCACATGAGCCTCCTTTCTCTGATGTGGAAGACATGGAGGTGGAAGGGGAACCACTCATGGAAAGTTTTCCAGACCAGTATGATTGTCCTTCATCTAAATTACCTCAAACTTCTGATCCTATCTTATTCCGTGCTTCACCTGAAATTCCTTCCTCCACCCAGCCCAAAGTTTGGTTTGAGGGGGGAATTTCACAGGACCACCCAAATTCTGTAGAAAGGGTATTAAAGAAACATTCAGATCTAAAAATTTCTGATCTGTCTGTAGCTGAACTAATGTCAATTTCTCCATCTTTTGCTGAAGGAATGAATAAATTAGTATCTCATCAACATGTGGAGATTTGTCCTGAAAAAATTAAAGGTTTCATCTGGCACTTTGATGGAGGACTATTGTGGAACAGATCCCTCCTTGGATTCTAACCTTTACTCCTTTCCCCGTGGCTTTCTGCCTTTTTATCTTGGTGATTCAGCTAAAACTGCTTCTCCCCTTGTGGATTCCGTCTCTCAGCTCAACTTGATCTCAGATGCTATGGCCTGAAAACTCAAACTTAGTCCTAGGGTCAGCTTCAATTCTGCAGTGTAAGACTCCAAACAGTGCTAGTATGTGGCAGTTCCATGGAGGGGAAAGATGCTGTTTAGGCTGCCCTCCTGAGCATTAAAAAAATATTTAAATGTAACCAAGATCAAGGTTCAGATCTTTTAAGTGAGGAATCAAGTGGTAAGGATAAAGTTTGAAAATAGTTGGTAGCAATGGAACAGCACTATCTGGGGCAAGATTACATGGGAGATATTTGAACAAAAGAAGATTAAATTTTGTTTAAAGTTCAAAAGAACAAAGCTGTTGTATGTAAACAAAGCCCACAATCTAATAACTCTGGTTGCCAGCAGAATATTGGGGATGACCAACTCAAACCCCAAACAACATCCAGGTTCTCAATGAACCCACCCAACTCTCTGCAATCAAGCGCTTGAAGGGTACCAGATAACTGAGGGTGGCTGTACAAGACAAAGGACAATGTTTTTGAGAAGCTCTAACAGCAAACAATAATTGATTTGAATGGCAATAACTTCAAAAATTCTCAAGGAACTCAAGAGTAGGCTGGAAGAATGCATCTTTGAAAAATAGCAGAGGTTTAAAAATCCAGGTTTTAATATTAATAAAACCTCTTCAATCAAACGTGATTGGCTTGGGAAAGATGATCAAGAAAGGATTGGGACCAGTATGGTCAGAGGAAGGGATCAAAGAGTGGTGTAACACACTAAATAATTCCAACAGACACAATTCTCTTCAACCAGCAAGGCTATTGGTTGGTGATAAGGATCAGGCAACAGAGGGGCAAAGACTCAGTATAAAATGGATCAGGGGGTAATCAAAAGATATACCCAGGATAATGATTATTGATTACAATGATAACGGGGGGGACAGATGCAGACACTCTCATGGATGATTTAGAAAAAGGTAGGGGAGAGCCCCTCCTTTTATGGGACATTGGTCCCTGTAGGATATTTACAAGAGATGACACAGGTAGGGCTGAAAAACAACACAATTTGAATTTTTTTTTAAAAAAAAAAAAAAGGGACATGAAAAACCAAGACAACAAGAAAATCTGATGAGAAAAGAAAAAAAAATAATTGAAAAAAATCTTGGATGGCAGGGATGGAAGGACGCCAGCCCATGCCAAGAATGGGCACAGACAGGTGACCCGTGGGTGGAGAACTGCAAAGACAGGCTGATGGCCCGCGGATGGACGCGCAAAAGTGGCCGTAGGTGAGTGTATTGTCCGTATTTTGGTTGGAGGGGTACAATGAGGATGACAAGAGAATCCTTGGCCTGTTGGTTGGATGACTGGTCAAGGTGTAAGATAGGGGTGCAAGAGCGCAAGACCAGTTGTGGGAACAACTGTTCAAGTCAACAGAGGGAGGTTGTTCCTGTGACCAACCTTGCGCGGGTGACCAAACCAGATGATAGGGGTGAGGGATGGGTTTTGATGTGATGGATGGATGGATAAGACGGAGGGAGGAAGGTGTTGTTGGGCAAGGTTCTAGAACTTGGCTTTGGATCAATTGGATGGGATGGAAAGAAGGCGGGAGGGTGGGTGAGAAGGTGCACGGCGGCTTGATGATGCACTAGTGATCTTGCTTCAATTGAGGTTTGTTCAATGTGACTCTTGTTGTCACAACTCAATCAAGTAGTAGCTAACTAACATTTATACATCCCTGGTGGAACCTCAAAGAGAACCTTGACTAGGCTACTCAATCTCAAGTTTTGATCAAGCCTTCCAAGTATTTATCTGTTACTCTAATATTTAGTTCTTGAAGGAGTAGGAGTGTTGTGAGTGTTGTCTTTGTGCTTGTTTGTAGTTGGTAGGGATGGATTAATGATTATGATGGTACAATGAGGGTGATGATGAGAATGATGAATGGCCATTGCCATTGATGTTGACAAAAATGCCGGCGCAAATTTGGAAAAAAAAAGGACCAAAGCAAGAAGGACAAGTATTGAACAGAAGACCTGGGGAGTTGGACACCCCATGGACCCATCCCTAAACCGCTGGGAGATGGGGAGGCTGGAGGGTATGGAAGCTAAAGGGATCTGATTTGGGGAAAGGAAATTCAATTTTTTTTTAAAAAAAAAAATAATTAGTAAAAAATCATAAAAAATTTAAATTTTCCGCAGTGGTCCTGAGGTGTCCAGATTTGGTCACCACAGCGGTTCATGGGATAGGGAATCAGTCTTGCAAATTGGTTGGTATTGCTGAATATTTCCCAGTTTGAATTGGTCAAAAGATTTTGGAACTTGTCACTTTTGGATCACTTGTTTGGAAGGTCCTATGATCTTGGGTTGACCATTCTCAATCAATTTTGGAGCTACCCTGATGTTTTCTGATCAAGTTGGGGAGATAATTCTCCTCACTGATTCTGATGGTAGAAAGATTGAATTTCCTCTCTGCACTTTGGATTCTGGTTTCTGGGAAAGAGATTTTCCTTTTCATCCTTCTAAATTGGTTTTAAAGGGGAAGCAGAAAGATAATTACAATTCCTCTCATTTTTTATCAGAGTGTTTGATCCTACTGATAGTTGTAGTTCTTCTCAGCCTTGGAATTTAACTCAAGGGTCAACTCTCATTCCTAAGAATTATATTTCTTTTTTCTCAACATTTTCTTCTGATCTGGAAAGTATTAAAAATCAAAAAAATGTTAACATAGAAAATCCCAAAAATATTTCTTCTCTCTCTGGGTCCATTCTGTCTTCTTTTCCTTGTACTCTTAAGTCTGATAAACCTTCTCTAAGTTCTGGTTGAAATCTCTGGAATGAGTATAAACTAGATCCTGATCTTGATTTTATTCTTGGTGGCATTGGTATTGAGGAATATGGGCTTCAGTGGAGGCAATTTGGGGTAAAAGTAAATCCTCCTAATTGTGCACCACTAGGGCCATCTTGTACTGTCATTTTTGAAACCCTACCTAGTGCCACACATGTGAGAAAATTTTTATCTCCTGGTTCTCCTTTTATGGAAAAGGAACCCTTTGAGGACATTGTAGATCATTGGACATGGAAAATTTTGGAACTTTGTCTCAGTTTTTGTGGTCAGGTCTCACTGGTCAATGCTTGGATGAAACAATTTCTCTCTTTTGCTACCAAGTATAAACCAGTTGAGAAAAGTTCCAACCAGTCAACCAGCCTATGCCTCTCTACCTCAATCCACTGCTTATGCTCCCTCCCTTATCTTGGGATCCTTACTGTGGTTTATCTCAATCTCTTACTGGTACCTTTGTTCCTAATGGTCTTGTCGCCAAAGAACATCTGAAAGTGGATAAATTTGGTCCAGATGGATAGCTACTTCCTGATGAGTTGAATTTGATCAAAAATGTCTTATCTCTAAGGGAAAAATCTATTGATTTCTTTGAAGAAGAGAGAGGTCTCTTGAAAGAATCCTATGTTCTCCCGTATATCATCCCTGTAGTTTAACATGATCCTTGGAAAAAGAAAAAGATTCCAATCCCTGCCTCTAAAGTCAACAAATTTATGAATTTGGTGTGCAAACAATTTTGTACTGGTCTATATGAACAATCAAATTCCTGTTATTCCATCCCTGTCTTCTGAATTCTCAAGATTAATGGTAAACTTAGAATAGTTCATGATCTTCAACCCCTCAACAAAGTTACTATTAAAGACTCTGGTATTCCTCCTGCCACTGAAGAATTTGTTGATTCTTTCTCAGGGAGAGCTTGCTATGGTCTAGGGGACATTATGGGTGGTTATGAAAAACAAGCCTTACATCCTATCTCTTGCCCTCTCACTGTATTTGATACTCCTCTTGGTTGATTCCAACTAACTCAATTGCCTCAAGGTACCACTAATTTGGTTGCAGTCTATCAGGCTCAGATGATGTGAATCCTGCAGGATGAAATACCTGATCATGATGGTATCTTTATTTACAATTGGGGAATTAAACTTCCAGTTTATGAATATGATAATTACCCCTTTCCTTGGCATTCAGGAATTTTTTGATTCATCTGGGAATATGTTACTACTTTGGAAAGGATTCTTTTTTGAATCAAGGAGTCTGGCCTTACTGTCTCTGGGTCCAAATTTGCTGCTTGTGTCTCTGCTCTGGAAATTTTTGGTCATGTGGTCTGAAAGGAAGGGAGAATAATGGAACTATCTAAATTCAAAAAGACCATCTCTTGGCCCACTCCAATCAATCCTACTGAAGTTAGAGGCATTTTAGGTGTTTTGAATTATTTTAAAATCTTTAGGAAAGAAGATGAATGGATTTGGACCCAAGATTTCAAAAATATGTTTCAGTTGCTCAAATTGATTTTTGGTAAAGACAAAGTTTTGAAAAAGATCTCTGATGGACCTGGAGCTGGCTGTTGATTCTTGTTATCAATCCGTTGGGGCTGTTCTTCCTCAGGAAGATGAAAATGGCTGAGACTGTCCTGCTCTCAATGAATCTTTGTTATTTTCAGATGTAGAATCCAGATACTCTCAACCAAAACCGGAACTCTGCAGTGTGTCTTAAATGTTGAAGAAGCTCCAAACAGTCCTCTGGGGTTAAAATTTTGAATTACAAGTCAATGCTTGATCCATCATTGAAATTATCAATTCTCACAGCCCCCCAAATTCTCCCATGACTCTTTGGGTGGCCTTTATTCATCTTTTATCATTTGATATTGTGCACAGTCCTGGGAAATCCTTCACCATGCCTAATGGTTTATCTAGACTTCCTCTGGGAGATGAAGAATTCAATTTTGGAGTGGATTTTGATGAAGAAGAACCTTTAATCCATCCTGTCTTCTCCTTATCCTCTCAAATGATTCTGGCTTTCAGAAAGGTTTCTGGATTCAATTAGAGCAGTACCTTATAGCTTTTCAAAGACCTCTTGATCTTCCTGAAAAAAAATTTTGATCTCTCAAGAGAAATTCCTTTAATTTCTTTGTAGAAGGTTCTAGGCTTATGAAAAGAGGAAATCCTTGTGCCCTCATTGCCGTTACTATTCTTTCTAAAGAACATTTGATCCTTGAAAGTCTCAATGAAGGTTTTGGCCATTGTGGGGAAACCAAAACTTATTGACAATTATTGGAACAATTCTGGTGGCCATCTCTGAAGAAATCTGTTTCTCAATGGTGCAAGACTTGTGAATTTTGTCAAAAACATGATCTTAGGCACCCAGATGAATTTTTTTATCCTACTGGGTAGTCCACTATCTTTGGGAGGATTGCTATGGATGTGGTTCATATTAAGGCAGGTGGTTCTAAGTACCTAATTGTGGCTAGAGATGATTTTTTTGTATGGGTTGAAGCAAAATTCCTTAAGAATATTAGCTCTGAATCAGTGGAATTTTCCTTCATGAAACTTGGAAAATGTTTTATGGCTTGGCTCAATCTTACTCCACTGATAGGAGCTCTGAATTTGACAAAAAACTTGCATAAATGATCCAATCTCTTCCTGGACAACATAGAGTTACTACTCCTTATTATCCTGAAGGCCAAGGCATGATTTAACAAGGCCATGCCCCTTTGAAGGCTGCACTTGTTAAACTGGCTGGTGAAAGTGGGAAGAATTGTTGCAAATTTCTTCCTCTGGTTCTCTTTTAGGATTGAATCTCAACCAAATGGACCACTGGCTACTCACCTTATGAAATAATCTTTGGTCAAGGTGAATTTCTTCCTTTGGATCTGGAAATGGAATCTTTCTTGGGTATCTTGTGGGAGCAGGTACCTTCAACCACTGATCTATTAGTTTCCAGATCCAAGCAACTGGAGCAAAGTGAAGATGTTTGTGATGAAGCTTATCAGAAGATGATGGAATCAAGAGAAAATTTGGTTCAGTATTGGAAAGATAATCACTCAAATGGAATTGGGGATCCCTTAAATCCTGGTGATCTACTTTCAGCTTACAATTGATCCTTGGAGACCCAGTGGGGAAAGCTTTTCTTGAATTGCTGGAATGGTCCTTATTGGGTGGTTTTCCAAGTCAGAGGTGGATCTTATGCTTTTGAAGAGCAGGATGGTACCCAGTTTGCCAGAAGGTTCTCTTCTGATCAAGTTAAAAGGTTTTATTCTTGTGGAGGCAACTTATCCAAGAATTAATTCCTCCCAATTTTGCCCCACCAGGGTCATTTTCTGGGTTTTTTTGTGAAACTCTACTTTATTTCTCACATGTGAGCACCTGGTACACCCTCTTTTTTATCTCTGCTGCTTTTAGGGCTTTTTTGGATGGATCAAGATATTATTTTTTCAACTCTTCAATCACTCTCAAGATCAAGAAATGGCCATTCTTCTGTTTCAATTTCTTTTTTTCCTCCTTTTTTCCTATAATCTTCAAATCCAGGGGCAGACTAGGGACAGTGTGTAGGTTGGGAAGATATGTGGTGACCAATTCAGGACACCTCAGTAAAACAGGCAATTTTTTTTGAAAAAAACCTTTTTTTATTCCTAATTTATCTCAAAAAAAAATACATTGATATTCCAATATCCATTCTTTTTCTGTTTTCCAACTTCTCCTGGTCCTAGAAGTCTAGGAAGAATCCCTGGGGTTTTCAAGTCCCCAGTCCTGGTGTTCAACTCCTTTGCTTTGCGCTTGGCACCTAATTTTTTGTGGCTGAGCATTGTGGAGATGTCATACTTCACACAACTGCAAACCAATTGCAAGGCAAGGCCTTAACCAAAAGGCTATGAGACTGGATGAAAGCCAGTCCACTTTGCAGTTTTTATGGTGTCACATACCACCGTGTGACAGGAGACTCCTGTGGGATTGGGTAAAGTTTAGCAAATAGCTTGCTGGCAGTCACTTGAGGGGGAATTTAGTACTACAACTTCAGATAAGATAGATGAAGACTAAGGGTTGTTTTGAATTGCCTGCCCCTCTAAGTACTACAGTAGTCTCACAACAATAAAAGAAAAGATATTTTTGGCTGATTTTCAAATAAATTTGCTACTATAGTAGTCTTGATCAGACCTAGGATCAATGTATTTAAGCTTGATAAAGAAGAAAATGGTGGAACAGATAGTTGAATTAGGAATGAAGCTAAGTAAGGGAAGAACCCTTTATCCAGTCTTAATCCTTTATTTTTATTTTATCTTGTTTTATTTTTTACTGATTGATACTCCTTTGATGTTACAGGTGATGACTGAATAAGGTTGAAATGGTTGAGACTAGACTTGACAACTCATGATGAATGGTTGATGATGATTGATGATGATGATGATGGATGAGGTAGGTGATGATGATGGTTGATGATGGATGAGGTAGGTGGATGATGATGGTTGATGATGATGATGAATGATGATGGATGATGATGGATGATGGATGATGATGATGGATGATGGTGATGATGATGAGTGATGATGATGATGATGATGGGGGATGGTGATGATGATGGATGATGGCAATGATGGATGATGATGAACGATGATGATGATGGATGATGAAAATGATGGTTGGTGATGGTTGATGGTGATAGTGATGATTGATGATGGTCTAGGTAGTTCATGATGAGGTTTTAATCTCTTTTATAAGGGTTTAATATCTTTCATAGGTTTTAATACCTTTTATAAGGGTTTAATATTTTATATAAGGGGTCAATACCCTTTATAAGGGTGGCCACCCCAGGCTGGGTGCCTGGGGGGATGTGGGGGAAATGGCTGGAGAGAGGCCCTCTATTTATAGACATCAGGGGGGGATGCCTGGTGGCTGACTTGTGGTTTTGGGTGGTTTGTCTGGTTGTGCAGGCAGTACCCTGCATATATTGCTTCTGTATCATGTCCTGTAAGATGCTGTACAGCCTCTGCATGCAGTGTCTTGCATATTTTTCAGTGTATGCAGGTGTTTTGATTTGTTTGGTGCTGTATAAATTGCTTCTGTACTGCATGAGCCTGCTTGCATATATTGCTGTGTATACAGATGAGGTGATTTGTTTGGTGCTGTATTAATTGCTTCTGTACTGCATGTGCCTGCTTGCATATATTTCTGTGTACAGATGAGGTGATTTGCTTGGTGCTGCATGCAATTTCTTGCATATATTAATTCTGTATAGGATGGTGAAGAGTTTGGGTGGTGTATGATTTTAATGTATGTGGTATGTACTTGAAGTCTTCCAGAGTATGTCCATATATGTCTTTCACTGAGCTTTGCCAACTGATTGGGCTGTATCTTCTAATCCATGAGAGATAGAGGGGTACTTTGGCTGGGTAAATATAGGTTATTATTGGTGTAGAATCCATTTTTGAGGTTAATTTGAGGATCGGAGCTTTCCTTATATTAGAAAAGTGATTATGATGGCTATAGGTTAGGTTTTGGTTTACCAAAGCATGCGCAAACAATCATTCCTTTCCTCATTGCCACCATTGTCATCCTCATTCTCATCATCATCATCCCACCCATCATCATTGTCATTGGCAACAACAAAAAAGACTGCCTTAGAAATCATCCCTTGCCAATGGTCACTTGCTGATGGTTGACGCCATTGCTTGCATCATCAATACACCCTTGGCCATCCTTGCCAATCATCTCCACAAACCTCACCATCCCATCACAGCCATCATTGCTCCTACCTTCAATTCTGCTGTTGCTGGGACCATCATTGCCGTCAATTACCGGCAACTAAAAACTATGACTTCCAATCAAATCAAGCATTTCTACCATCAACTCTTCAAGATTTTCCTCTCCAAAGTTGCATGGAAAGAACTCAGATCAAACATCCCATCACCCATCCTCTCCCACTTGTGGTCAACAGTGTGGTTTTCTGATGTTCAACCAGTGGCAACCCTTTTTTGTTTTTGCACACAAGCGTCTGCATATGGATGCAAGAAATGGACGGGGGTGAGATCTTCTCACCCCAGTTGCAGAAGGATTGGCAGGGAAAACCAGACCTCCCCTTCCAGTTTTTTTTATTGATTTCCCCTTTTTAATTTTTTTATGTCATGATTCCTTCATTTGCACGTCCATATTATCTCATCTCACTTCCATCAATCTTTTATCTCCATTAAAAAAAAATATGCTTTGATTTATGTTATCTCCTTGTAAATAGTATACAGGGTCTCTTGCCCATGAAAGGAAGGCCTCTCCCCTGCCTTTGCCCAAAAATCATTTGATATCAAATCAATAAATCTGCTCCATCATCCAAGAAACTCATCATCATCTTCTATCCAGGTTATATCCATGATTGCCCTCTAATCCTTGAGCATCAATACTCAAAATTCTGATCCGCCCCTCTGTGGCCTTATCCTTTATCACCAACAAATAGCCTTTCTGGTTGAAGAAGAATACATTTTTTTTTGAATTCTTTAGTATGTTATACCACTCCTTGATCCCCCTTTTTTGACCATACTGGTCTTGATCATTCTTTTATTTTCTTTCTGCAATCAGTCATGTTTGACTAAGATGTTTCATTAAGCTTAAAACCTTGAGTGTTAAGCCTCCCTTTAATTCTTTAAAGTTGAATTTTGCCACGCTACTCTTCAGTCCCTTGATAAGTGTTGGGTTATCCTTGTTCAAATTTGTTACTTCTTTGCTTCTAGAGCTTCATAAAACAAATTTCTTTATTTTGTACGGCCACCCACATTTATCTGGTACCCTTCAAGCGCTTTATTGCAGATAGTTGGGAAGCTTCATTGAGAACCTGGAGGTTGTTTGGGATTGAGTTGATCTTTCCTAATCTTCTGCTGAAAACCAGATGTATCAGCTTGTGGGTGTTGTTACTTACAGTTTCCTTGTTCTATTGAACTTTGAAAAAACTCTAACTAATCAGGGTGTATCAGAGTTAAGCAAACGCGCCATTCAAAAATGGCCGGTTTCAAACCAAATCTTTCATTTCAAAACCTCCATTCAAAATAAAAAAACACTTATTTCACATCAGATGTGTCAGATTTACCTTTAAATAAGTGGTTTTTTTCAAGTAAAGTATATAAAGGCTTCCACCGCCTGTCCACTTCATACACCCCTGTTTTTCCACCTCCAACCTCAAAAAAACTCTACCTCCAACCTCATCTGGAAAAAAAATTGATTCATTGCTCTTCATCTCTTCATCACTATCCTCATCACTTCATTACTCTCATCAATTTATTTCTTTCATCACATCCAGCTAACTCTCATTGCATCACTATCCTCATCAATTTATTCCTTTCATCAAATCCAGATAACTCTCATTGCATCACTATCCTCATCACTTCATCACTCTCATCCCTTTATTGCTTTCATCACATCCAGCTAACTCTCATTGCATCACTATTCTTCAATTTATTGCTTTCATCAAATCCAGCTAACTCTCATTGCATTACTATCCTCATCAATTTGTTGCTTTCATCAAATCCAGCTAACTCTCATTGCATCACTATCCTCATCACTTCATCACTCTCATCCCTTTATTGCTTTCATCACATCCAGCTAACTCTCATTCCATCACTATCCTTCAATTTATTGGTTTCATCAAATCCAGCTAACTCTCATTGAATCACTATCCTCACCACTTCATCACTCTCATACCTTTATTGCTTTCATCACATCCAGCTAACTCTCATTGCATCACTATCCTTCAATTTATTTCTTTCATCAAATCCAGCTAACTCTCATTGCATCACTATCCTCATCACTTCATAACTCTCATCCCTTTATTTCTTTAATCTCATCCAGCTAACTCTCATTTCATCACTATCCTCAGTACTTCATCAGTCTTGTCACTTTATTGCTTTCATCACATCCAAAATGTCATTGCTTTATCCCTCTTTTCAATTCATCAATATCATCTCTTCCAATCCTCTTTGCTTCATCATTCTCATCCTCTCATCACTTCATCACTCTGACCACTTAAACGCTCTCATAGCCCTTCATCCCTTCATCCCTCTTAATCTTTTTAGATGTCCCCTCAGCAATCCTCCCTCTGAAATTCCACTAAACAATCCAATGGACCAAAGAAAACATCCCCCAGGAACTCAATGTCCAGCAATCCTCCCCCATCAGCTTCCAAAGGCTCAATTCAGCTCAACATAGCTGATCACATCATTCTGTTAAACTGGCTCAAAATTACGTCCAATTACAATGCTTGCTTTGGATCCAACAATGAAACACCCGTTGGCCAACCTCCATCCTCTAAGGTCAATGGTTATCTCCTGATGGAAAATGAACTCAAGAACAAAACAAAAGGTAGGCTGGATCTTTCATCCAAAAAGATGAGGAAGTGATTCAAGAATTATCAAGCCAAGTACAAAAAGGCCCACTCCATGTCAATTTCTACCAGCTTTGGTATCACCAACTCCAACCAAGGCAAGGGAATCAACTTGGTGGCTGATAAGTTGGACCACATTTGTCCTTTTTATATTCAAATGGATGAAATCTTTGGAAAGAAGGCCAACATCACCCCTCTAGCTGCTTTTGAAGACCAACAATCTGATTCAGTTGATGCCAAGGAATTAGCTGTGGATGCTCAGCCTAGAAATGAGGACCTTGATGAAACCTTTGCCTTTGAGTGGCCTACATATGATGCCAAGGAGGATATTCAAACACAATCAGCTCCAATCATATCTACTTCCACATTTATTGATGAGCCAAACCCAACCTTGGACCCCTCACTTACTTCTTTTGATTTCTCTCTTCCTGCGGTGGAAGAAATGGAGAACTTGTCCAATGAGGAGGATTTTATTCCCATATCACCATTGCCATCAAGATCTGCTTAAGTAAGGAACCAAGTTATTTTCTCTTCTTTCTGGTTAATCCTGGCTGATTTAGATTGTCAAAAAACAGGCTCATCCATTCCTGAATGGCAGAAAACTCAAGCCAATGGGGCCTCCCACATCCCCTGCAAATGAGAGCAATGATGTTCCCACACAAACCTCCTCTGCAAAGGGAGAGAAAAAGGCCTCCAATTCCATAAACATCAACCCCAATAGCATTCAAAAGAGGGGAAACACTTCAAATTCTTTGGGCTTTGAGGAGATCATGGAGAAGCAAGATTCAAGTAAGCCCATTGGATTCTCCTTTCTTCCAAAATCAATCTCGTTCATATTCTCCTCTGAAAAACAGTAAAATTGCAAATTGAATCTGAAAAACTTCAGTTTGAAAGGGAGAAGTGGGATCATCAAATGGCTATTGATTTTCAAAAGCAGAGAGCCAATAGTTTGGCTCATTAAAAAAAATGGGATGCTGAGTGGAAGTTGAAACAGGCTGAGCTAGAATTTCAAAAAGATGAAAAGGAGAATGATTGACAGCAAGCACAACTGGAAATTGAGAGGGAACAACTGGCAACAGAAAAAAAGGATAAGTGGTCAATTTCTGCAGCATACATTTTTAGCAGTATAACAGTAGGTTACTTGATGCAGATTGCTCAAATGTTGGGCCTGTAAATATATTTGCTTTGATGAAAAACTTAAGAAGAAAAAAAAATCATTTTTGATTAAAACAATGCTTAAGACTATTTTTAACCCCACCAATAAAAAGATATTTTTTCTTTTTATTGATATTTTTTTTCCTACAGTATATTTTCCCACTGCCCAAGTCCCTGCAATTGTTTCAAGTGGTTTTGTTGATTTTCATTGACATTTCAATTCTTGTATGAGTGGCACTCTCCACAGCAGTAGAAGTACAGTGCTTGTACTGATTGGCTGCCCAAACCATTTTGACTATACCTTTTTGCCTGAAATCAATTCCAAAGCCCAGGCCAGGAAAAACAAATTGGCCATTTGATACTTGATATTCATCCATAGTTTCAATAAGTT
This sequence comes from Puccinia polysora, assembly GCA_025617555.3. Classification (NCBI taxonomy): domain Eukaryota; kingdom Fungi; phylum Basidiomycota; class Pucciniomycetes; order Pucciniales; family Pucciniaceae; genus Puccinia; species Puccinia polysora. The sequence continues at coordinate 8,186,394 of CM062647.1, read as the reverse complement.
TTCCATTAGATTTCTTGGTTGGAACTGCAAGTAAAAAGGAATATTCAGAGATGTGACCTTTGTCAATTTGAGGTGAGTTTTAAAAAGAGTTGGATGTGAAACTGACATGTGGAGAGCAATCAAAGGGAGTAGGCCAAGAACCAAATTTGAGTCATGAGAAGCAAGGGATGCAGTTGTCCTTCATTATTTCATGATTTGATTCAAAGGGAAGTCTGGCCAAATTGCCAAAAATTTGTCCTAAAATTCAAGAGACTTTTTCTGCCTCAACATTGAGAAAAGCATACTCTTGAGGGGAAGATTGAATAGATGATTTCTTCAAATAGCGTCCAAATAACTCAAAGGGTTCCATTGATTTTTGCCATCCAATTGCACACATTTTTCCACCCCAAGATCTTGAGGGAAAAACAGTTTTGACAAATTTTTTTGACTGGTGAAGGAAAGTTGTCACAAAGTTGATGTCCTTCTTGTCTTGGTCAGGAATTTATCCAATGGGACAAATTCAATTATTTCAACAAGACTGTTGTGATCAGATTTATTGAGAACAATTACTTTTCCATGGCTGAAGAAATGGAATTGCTTGATTGTCTGCTTGGCATGTTTGAACTCAGCAGGTGAGGGTTTTTTATTGTTCTTATTGTTTTCAGCAGTGATTACAGGATACAGATCCAAAGGTTGTAGTTTCCGTCCAGACCATACAAACGTTTTGTTGATGCCCCCCTCTGCAAGTTCCAAAGAGGTTTCCAATGCCCTCATTTGATCCCTCTTTTGCTTCAAATTCCTCTGCTTGCTACCTCTCTTTATGTTTGTCACCTCATCTCTTTCCATCTTGTTTCCTCCCAGTCAAATGCTCCTCTTGGGGTGAGGATCAAGAATCAATTCAATTTAGAGTATAACATTTTGATTGCAGTGGGAGAAGCAATGGAATTGAATAAAAAGCCATCAAAAAAGAAGTACCAAAAAAAATTTCAGTTCTGTGATCACAAAAAAAAAATCAGTCACTTCATCACAAAAAAAAATTAAAAAAACATTACCTGGGTGTGAACAAATAGGGCCAGGCTTTGGGCTGAGCTATGGGGGCCTGGAAGGATGGGCCCCAGTGGTGAGGGAGGGGGGTGGCTTGGTTGGCTGGGAAGTAGGGCTTTGGGGGGGTGGCGGCAACCAAGAGGGAGGGAGAAGGCCGGCAGCAACTGGTGTGGTCACCAATCCGGGACACCTCACAGATTATGGAAATTTTTGAATTTTTTTTTTACATCACCTTATCCATCAATGCATTTTTTTTTAAAAAAAAAAATTATTAGCTCTTGTGTTTCTATGGTTACCCACTCATTTCTCATTCTCCCAGCTCTTCCCTGTCCTAGCAGTCTAGGCAAGGCTTCCTTGGTCATCCAACGCCTTCCTCCTCCATTCAAATCCCCCCTTGCATGTGCTTTACCCTGATTTTTTTGGACAATTGCGCGCGGTTTGCCATCCCCTCCTCAACTCTCCTAACCCAACCCAACCCAATCATCTCATCCTATCCAATCCCAAATGGTTATCCCATCTCCCATCCCATAGGATCTCTGGAATGCTTGTTGGTGACCTCATGACCAGCCCCCATCATCCATCTGATCACCGTGTGAGATTTGTCATGGGAATTATCCGCGTCACCTGACCCAATTGGTCATTCCCATGACCAATCTCACCCCATCAGGCCATTGGTGATCTTGCACCAACCAAGCATCTACATTGACACCAATGACGCCGTTGCTTGTTGAAACCGCCATCATACACCTTGCTCTACCTTGGCTTTGACCAATTGGCCCCAACAAACCGGACCAATTGGCTCTGCCTGCAAACCAACATTGTTGTTTGCGGCCATTGGAACCCTTGCACCAACCTTTGACGGTTTCACAGGACCATCTACATTGTGCGCATGACCAACAATCCTCCCTTGGCCAGTTGCAACTGTCATCCACTTCTGCCTTTGTGCTTGATGGGGGCAGGTTTCCACTGCCATACTCTGTCTTTTTCCTCTTTCTCCCATGTCAGGCGCTTCCTGTTGCCAATTTTCATTTTTTTTTAAAAAAAAAAATCCGCACTCATTTGTAAGTATCTCTTATAAATAGTCTACAGAACTCTTTTCTATAAAAGGAGGGGCTCTCCTCTGCCTTTTTGGAGGATCATCTCATATCATTGATCTCACATATCAATAAGTAATCTAATCATTCCGGAGGGCTTCCTTCCCTTGATCTGCAACCTTTTTTCTGGGTATATCCTTTGATTTCCCCTTGATCCTTTGAGCTTCCATACCCAAATCTTTGATCCGTCCCTCTGTGACCCTGATCCTTATCACCAACCATATCCTTGCTGGTTGAAGAGAATTCCATCTGCTGGAATTCTTGAGTGTGTTATACCACTCTTGATCCCTTTTTCTGACCATACTGGTCTGATCCTTCCCCAATCATCTTTCTGGATCCAGTCACGTCTGACTGAGAGGTTTCTTTAAGCTTGAAAGATGGTGTGTTAGACCTCCATTTATTCTTTAAAAGTTGAATTCTGCCACGCTACTCTTGATTTCCTTGAGAAGTGTTGGTTAATCTTGTTCAAATCTGTTATTGCTTTGCTTCTAGAGCTTCACAAACAAATTTGTTTTGTTTTTTTAAGCCACCCACAGTTATCTGGTACACTTCAAGTTCTTGATTGCGGAGAGTTGGGCAGGTTCATTGAGAACCTGGAGGTTGGTTGGGATTGAGTTGATCTTTCCTAATATTCTTCCAATGACCAGAGTTATTAGCTTGCGGGTTTTTTACTTACAACTGCCTTGTTCCATTGAACTCTGAAAAAAAATTTGACTTATTTTGTTCAAGTCTTTCCCTGCACCATCTTGCCTCAGATAGTGTTGATTCCATTGCTACAAACTATTCTTAAACTCATCCCTTACATTGATTCCTTGTTTACAAGTTCCTGGACCTTGATTCCGGTTACATTTAAATTTTATTGTAACTCTTAGGAGGGCAGCCTACACAGCACCTTTCCCCTCCAAAGAACTGCCTGCGGCTAAGCACCGTTTGGAGTCTTACATTTGGGCTCCCGGGCCAGGATTGAACCAGAAACCTTGGGATTTAAAGTCCCAACATCATCAATGTTTGGAATCAAACTTCAAAATCCAATCTTCTTCCTTTTCTTCTCTGTTTCTCTCTCTTGTCAGATCTGATCTGTGGAGGCAACTTAGCCTAGAAGTAAGTCCTCCCAATTTTTGCACCATCCGGGCAAGGTACTTGTCATTTTTTGTGAAACCCTACTCCTGCCACACTCGTGAGCCACTTTGGAAATCTTCTCTTTGGATCCTCTAGGAACTCTGTTATTCAAAATGGCATCTACTGGTACCTTAACCACCTCTGCTTGACCAAAGATGGTCAAGATAAAACCTCAGAACAAGAACTTAGGGTTCAATGGGGTGAATGTTGAAAGGATCTTGGGCTCTTACAAAATGGCTGCTGAAGTGAATGGAGCAAGCACATAAAATATGGCCTATCAGTTACAATTCTTTATCTCCTCTGATGAAGTTATGGAAGTAATTGAGTCATTTGAAGGATTTGACTCCCATGACTGGACACTTCTGAGGGAAGCAATTTTGGCATATTGGGGTAAAATAGATGTAGTTTGTTTTACTTTGAAGGACTTGGATGCTCTTGTCTCTCAATAGATCTCAAATGGTGGTGTCTCTTCAGCCTCTGACTACCAGTCTTTTAGGAAGTCTTGGGATCCTATCCAAAACTATCTTCACATTGATTCAGTGGACAAAGTTCAAGCATGATTGTTCCAATCTATTTTTTTGGCTGTGCAAGAAAGGAGTAAAAAAAAATTGGTCAAATCACAAACTATGATCACCACCAGGGATAATTGATTCTAGCTCCCTGTTTTCCTTATCCTTAGAAGTACTGTGGATGAAGTCATGAAAGGTCAGACTGCTTTAACTTTCAAAAAACCTAGAACCACTGAACCATTCCATGCTCCTTCTTTTAAAGAATCCAAAAATATTATGAATAAGATGATGGCAGATGAAAGACCTAAAGCAGATCCTTATTTTACTCAAGAACCTACTACTCTAGACAAAATCACCAAGATACTTCAAGCTTTTTAGAATAAAATAGATCAAAATATTTCTTCTCTTGCTACTCCTAAACCCTCTACTTCTGTCCCTAAATCTACCCTGGTCTGTTTCTACTGTCATAGGGAAGGCCATGGAACTGGACAATGCTTGGAACTCCAGAAGGATATAAAGGAAAAGTTGGTGGAGCAGAAGGGGAAAAATCTCTTTCTTCCTAATGGTGCTCTGATCCCTTTTGATTCATCTTGTCCTATTTGAAATGTGGTGACCTCTTATCAGCCTCCACCTCCAAGGAAAGCATCCCTTGCTTCCTTCAATTTCCAATCTTCCTGTGGTACTCTTCAACCTTGGTACCCTCCAGCCATCTCTTCCTCCAGTCTTTCTGGGACTACTTATCAATCTGATCCAGCCAGTAAACAACATGAGGAATCTAAAACTCACAAAGCCCCTTCCTCGCCAACTTCAATTCTTTGAAAACCAGTCAAAGGTTGATCCTTGCCTAAGCCTCCTTCCTCTGATGTGGAATACATGGAGGTGGAAAAGGAGCCACTCATGGAAAGGTTTCCAGATCACTCAGATCCTCCTCCTTCACCCAAGTCACCTCAACCTTCTGATCCCATCATATTTCCTGCTTCACCTGAACTTCCTCCCTCCACCCAACCCAAAGTTCATTTTGAAAGGGGAATCTCAAAGGACCACCCCAATGCTGTGGAAGGAGTATTAAAGAAACTTTCTGATCTCAAAATTCCTGATCTATCTTTGGTTGAACTTCTATCAATCTCTCCATCTGTTACTGAAGGAATGAAGAAATGGGTCTGTTGTTGACATGTGGAGATTGGTCCTGAAGAACTAAAGGTCTCCTCTGCCACTTTGATGGAGGAATATGGGGGAACTAGTCCTTCTTCATATTCCAGCCTTTACTCCTGTCCTCTTGGTTTCCTCCCCTGTTATCTTGGTTACTCAGCTAAAACTTTTTCTCCTCTTGTGAACTCTGGATCTCAGCTCAACTTAATTTTTCATGCTATGGCCTGTAAACTCAAACTCAGTCCTAGGGTCAGCTTCAATCCAGAAGTCTATGGGATAGGTTATCAGCTTGTGAATTGGTTGGTATTGCTGAAGATGTTCCAGTAAGGATTGGTCAAAATATTTTTGGAACCTGTCATTTTTGGATCACTTGTTTTGAAGGACCTATGATCTTGGGACAACCTTTCTTGATGGACTTTGGTGCTACTCTGATGTTTTCTGATCAAGTGGGGGAGAGAATTCTTCTCCCTGATGCGGATGGTAAAAGGATTGAAGTTCCTCTCTGTTCTTTGGATTCTGATTTTTGGGAAAGAGATTTTCCTGGTCATCCTTCTAAATCATCTTTAAAGGGGAAGCAGAAGGATAATTCCAATTCCTCTCATTTTTTATGGGAATAGTTGATCCTACTAATAGTTTTAGTTCTTTTCAGCCGCAGACTTCAACTCAAGGGTCAACTCTCATCCCTCAGGCTTATTTTTCATTATTTTCATCTTTTTCATCCAAAATAGAAAATATCAAAAATCAAAAACATGTCAAAATAGAAAAATACAAAAATATTTCTTTTCCTTCTTTCTCTGGATCTGTTGTGTCTTCTTTTCCCTGTACTCTTAGGTTTGATAAATCTTCTCTCAGTTTTGGTTTTAATCTCCATAATGATTCTAAACTAGATCTTGATCTTGATTATATTCTTGGTGGTTTTGGTATGGAGGAATATGGGCTTCAGTGGAGGCAATTTGGGGTACAATTAAGTCCTCCCAATTGTGCACTTCCAGGCCAACCTTCTACCATCATCTTTGAAACCCTACCTTGTTCCACACATGTGAGCAACATATTATCTCCTGGTTCTCCCTTTATGGAAAAGGCACCCTTTGAGGATATTGCAGAACATTGGACGTGGAAAATGTTGGAACTTGGACTCAGTTTTTGTAATCAAGTCTCACTGGTCAACTCTTGGAGGAAACAGGGACTTATCTTGTTTGCCACCAATTACAGGCCAGTTGCCAAGAAGATCCAACCAGTCAACCAGCCTATGCCTCTCAATCTCAATCCTCCTCTTATGCATCCTCCCTTATCTTGTGATCCTAACTGTGGTCTTCCTCAATCTCTTACTGGTCCCTTTCTTCCCAATGATTGGGTAACTGAATAATTTCTGAAGGTGGTCAAATTTGGTCCAGATGGATGGCTTCTTCCTGATGAGTTAAATTTGATCAAAAATTTCTTATCTCTAAGGGAAAAATCTATTGCTTTCTTTGAAGAAGAGATATTTCTCTTGAAAGAATCCTTTTGCCTCCCTTATATCATCCCTGTAGTTGAACATGATCCTTGTCAAAAGAAGAAGATCCCTATCCCTGCTGCTAAAGTTGATGAATTTATAAAGTTGGTCCGCAAACAAGTTTTTACTGGCCTATATGAGCATTCAACCTGTATTTATTCCAGCCCTGTCTTCTGTGTCCTCAATAGTGATTGTAAACTTAGAATAGTTCAAGATCTTCAACCTCTTAATAAAGTTACTATTAAAGACTCTGGTATTCCCCCTGCTACTGAAGAATTTGTCAAATCTTTCTCTGGGAGAGATTGCTATGGTCTAGGGGACATTATGGGTGGCTATGAGAAACAATCCTTAAATCCTATTTCTTGCCCTCTCACTACCTTTGATACTCCTCTTGGTCAATTTCAACTTACTCAATTTCCTCAAGGTGCCACTAATTTGGTTGCAGTCTATCAGGCTCAGATGATCTGGATCCTCCAGGATGAAATCCCTGATCATGCTGGTATCTTTATTGAAGATGGTGGAATTAAAGGTCCAGTTTCTGACTATGATAATGAGCTCTTACCTTGGCATTCAGGAATTTGTGGTTTTATCTGGTAATATGCTACTACTTTGGAATGGATCCTGTCTCAAATCAAGGAATCTGGCCTTACTATCTCTGGATCCAAACTGGCTGCTGGTGTCCCTGCTCTGTAAATTGTTGTTCATGTGGTCTGCAAGGAAGGAAGAAGGATGGCACCAGCCAAAGTCAACAAGATCCTCTCTTGGCCTACTCCAATCAATCCCACTGAAGTTAGGGGCTTCCTAGGTTTTTTCACTTATGTTAGAATATTTATCCCATCCTTATCAAAAATATGTGCACCCTTACATTGTCTAACCAGGAAAGATGCTGAATGGATTTGGACCCAAGATTTTGAACATGCTTTTCAGTTGCTCAAAATGATGGTTGGTAAAGACATATTTTTTAAAAAGATCTCCTATGGACCTGGGGCTGGCAAGATCAAGCTGGCTGTCAATTCTAGTTATCAATTGTTTGGGGCTGTTCTTACCCAGGAAGATAAAAATGGTTGGGACCTTCCTGCTCTTTATGAATCTTTTCTATTTTCAGATGTAGAGTCTAGGTACTCTCAGCGCAAATTGGAACTTTGTGGTGTGGCTCAAATGATGAAGAAACTTCAAACTGTCCTTTGGGGCCAACATTTGAAACTACAAGTTGATGCTCAATCCATCATTGAAATGATCAATGCTCCCAGCCTCCCCAATGCTCCTATGACTTGTTGGGTGGCCTTTATCCAGCTTTTTTCTTTTGATGTTGTTCACAGGCCTGGGAAATCTTTCACTATGCCTGATGATTTATCTCAACAATCTCTTGGAGACAAAGAATCTGATGTTGGAATGGATTTTGATGAAGAAGAACCTTTAATGCAGCCTTTCTTCACTTTCTATTCTCAAGATTATTCTGGTGTTCTACAAGGTTTCTGGCTTAAAATAGAGCAGTACCTTTTGACTCTCCAAAAACCTCCTGATCTCTCTGCTAAAGAATTTTGATCTCTTAAAAGAAAGTCCTCTATTTTCTTTTTCCAAGGCTCTAGGCTTATGTTTAGAGGAAATCCTTGAGCTCTTATTTTTGTTACTATCCCTTCTAAACCAGATTCTATCCTTGAAATTCTCCATGAAGGTCTTGGTCATTGTGGGGAAACCAAAAATTATTGACAATTATCCAAAAAATTCTGGTGGCCATCTCTGAAGAAATCCATCTCTCAATGGTGCAAGAGTTGTGAAGTTTGTCAAAAACATGATCTCAGGCGTCCAGCTGAAATTTTTTATCCCACTGGAGAGTCCACTGTCTTTGGAAGGATTGCTATGGATGTGGTTCATATTAAGGCGGGTGGTGCTAAGTACCTCATTGTGGCTGGAGATTATTTTTCTGAATGGGTTGAAGCAAATTTTCTTAAGAATCTTAGCTCTGAATCAGTGGCAGCTTTCCTCTATGAGACCTGGAAAATGCATTAGGGCCTGGCTTGATCTTACTGTACTGATTGTGGCTCCAAATTTGTTGGCAAACTTGCTGAAATTATCCAATCTCTTCCTGGACAACATAGAGTTACTACACCTTATTATCCTGAAGGCCAAGGCATGGTGGAACAAGGCCATGCTCCTTTGAAGGCTTCACTTGCTAAGCTTACTGGTGAAAGTGGCAAGAACTGTTGGAAATTCCTTCCTCTTGTTCTCTTCTCTGATTGAATCTCAAACAAAAGGACTACTGGCTACTCACCTTATGAAATCATCTTTGGTCAAAGAGCAGTTCATCCTTTGGATCTGGAAATGGAATCTTTCTTGGGTATCCCTTGTGACAAGGTGTCCTCAACTACTGATCTATTAGTTGCTAGATAAAAGCAACTGGAGCAAAGTGAAGATGTTTGTGATGAAGCTTATCAGAAGATGATGGAGTACAGAGCAAAATCAGTCCAGTATTGGGAGGACAAGCACTCCAATCAAATCAGGGACTTGCTGAACCCTGGTGATCTAGTTTTAGCTTATAATCACTCTTTGGAGACCCAGTGGGGCAAGCTTTTCTCAAATTTCTGGAATGGTCCTTATCGGATGGTTTGCCAAGTTAGAGGTGGATCTTATGTTTTGGAGGAGCTTGATGGTACTCAACTGGCTAGAAGGTTCTCTTCTGATCAAGTCAAGAAGTTTCATTGTTGTGGAGGCAACTTATCCCAGAAGTAAGTCCTGCCAATTGTGCACCACCAGGGTTATATGCTGTGTTTTTTGTTGTAAACTCTACTGTATGCCACAAATGTGAGCACTTGGGATGCCTTTTTTGTTTTATCTCTGTTGCTTCTAGGGCTCTTTTAAAAGGATCAAGATATTTGATGACTCTTCAGTCCCTCTCAAGCTCAAGAAATGGCCAATTTTTGGTTCAATTCCCTTGTATTTCTCCTTCTCTTTATATCTTCAAGTTCAAGATGCAGAGTAGGGACTGTCTGTAAGGTGGGTAGAGATGTGGTGACCAATCCAGGACACCTCAGGGATTATGGAAATTTTTGGATTTTTTTTTTACATCACCTTATCCATCAATACATTTTTTTAAAAAAAAAATTATTAGCTCTTGTGTTTCTATGGGTACCCACTCATTTCTCCTTCTCCCAGCTCTTCCCTGTCCTAGCAGTCTAGGAAAGGCTTCCTTGGTCATTCAACACCTTTGTCCTCCGTGCGAATCCCCCCCTTGCACGCACTTTACCCTGATTTTTTTGTCCAATTGGGCGCAGGCGGCCATCCCCTCCTCAACTCTCCTAACCCAACCCAACCCAATGATCTCATCCTATCCAATCCCAACTGGTTATCCCATCCCCCATCCTTTAGGATCTCTAAACTGCTTGTTGGTGACCTCATGACCAGCCTCCATCATCCATCTGATCACCGCATGAGATTGGTCATGGGAACAATCCGCGTCACCTGACCCAATTGGTCATTCCCATGACCAATCTCACCCCATCCAGCTGTCTGTGATCTCTCACCAACCAAGCATCTACATTGACACCAATGACGCCATTGCTTGTCGCAATGGCCGTCATCCACCTTGCTCTACACTTCCTTTGACCAATCAGCCCCAACAAACCAGACCAATTGGCTCTGCCCAATCCATCTCTGCCGCCCGCAAACCAACATTGTTGTTCCCGGCTGTTGGAACCCTTGCACCAACCTTTGATGGCTGCGTGCAACCATCTCCATTGCAGGTGTGACCAAAAATTCTCCCTTGGCCAACCGCAGTTGCGGCTGGTTGCAACCATCATCCACTGCTGCCATTGTCCTTGATGCGGGCAGGTTTCCACCGCCATACTCTGTCTTTTTCCTATTTCTCCCATGTCAGGCACTTCCCATTGCCAATTTTCATTTTTTTTTTTAAAAAAAAAACGCACACTCATTTGTAAGTATCTCTTGTAAATAGTCTACAGAACTCTTTTCTATAAAAGGAGGGGCTCTCCCCTGCCTTTTTGGAGGATCATCTCATATATCAATAATTAATCTAATCATTCCAGATTGCTTCCTTCCCTTGATCTGCAACCTTTTTGCTGGGTATATCCTTTGATTTCCCCTTGATCCTTTGAGCCTCCATACTCAAATCTTTGATCCATCCATCTGTGACCCTGATCCTTATCGCCAACAATAGCCTTGCTGGTTGAAGAGAATTCCATCTGCTGGAATTCTTGAGTGTGTTATACCACTCTTGATCAATTTTTCTGACCATACCGGTCTGATCCTTCCCCAATCATCTTTCTGGATCCAGTCACATCTGACCAAGAGGTTTCTTTAAGCTTGAAACCTGGAGTGTTAGACCTTGCTTTATTCTTTAAAAGTTGGATTCCGCCACGCTACTCTTGAGTTCCTTGAGAAGTGTTGGATTATTCTGGTTCAAATCTGTTATTGCTTTGCTTCTAGAGCTTCACAAAAAAATTGCTTTTGCTTTTTTTTAGCCACCCACAGTTATCTGGTACCCTTCAAGCGCTTGATTGCAGAGATTTGGGTAGGTTCATTGAGAACCTGGAGGTTGGTTGGGATTGAGTTGATCTTTCCTAATGTTCTGCCAACAACCAGAGTCATTATCTTGTGGGAGTTGTTACTTACAACTTCCTTGTTCCATTTAACTCTGAACAAAACTTTGACTTATTCTGTTCAAGTCTTTCCCTGCACCATCTTGCCTCAGATAATGTTGATTTCATTGCTACTAACTATTCCCAAACTCATCCCTTACATTGATTCCTTGTTTACAAGTTCCTGTACCTCAATATTGGTTACATTCAAATATTATTGTAACTCTTAGGAGTGCAGCCTAAACAGCACCTTTCCCCTCCACAGACCTTCATGTGGCTTAGCACTGTTTGGAGTCTTACACCGGGGGGGGCGGAATGGTAAGCCGGCGGTGGGGGGCGGCAAGAGCAAGCAGAGGGGGGGATGGGGCCAGAGCAAAGGGGGGGGGAGCCGGGCCGGAGCAGCAAAGGGGGCTGAGCAAGCAAACAACAGGGGGGGTTGCAAGCAAGCAACATGGGGGGGGCTTGCAAGCAAGCAACAGGGGTGGGGGGCTGGAAACCAAGCAACAGGGGGGCAGCAAGCAAGTGACAGGGGTGGGGGGCCGTTGACTGAGCAAGCAAGATGGGGGGCCAGCAAGAAAGCAACAGTTGTGTGGGGCCAGCAACCAAGCAAGCAATAGGGGGGGCAGTGAGCAAGCAAGAGGGGTGAGGGGACAGCAACCAAGCAACAGGGGTGGGGGGCCAGCAGCCAAGAAACAGGGGTGGGGGCCGGCAACCAAGCAACCAGGGGGAGGGGGGCAAGCAAGCAACAGGGGTGGGGGGCCGGTGACCAAGCAACAGGGGTGGGGGACCAGCAACTGAGTGACAAGGGTGGGGGGATGGCAACCAAGCAAGCAAGAGGGGGGGCTGGTGGGGACCAATGTGGAAACCAAGAGGATGATGCCCCCCTTGTTTTCCTTGAGCTCTGTTATCAATGGTCCTAGCATCTGTAAGGATAAGGATTCTCCAGTAAAGAGAGAGAGAGAGAGAGATAGAGAGAGATATAGAGATTAATTTCCTTTCCTTTCCATATCCTTTTCTGTATCCTTCCATTCATCCATCCATCAATCCATGTATCAATCCATCAATCCATGTCTGTATATATATGTCCATACAAGCTGGGGTTGAGAGAGCAGACTTTATACCCACCCTCTCAACCCCATCCTAAGTACAAGTGCAACAAAAAATAGAAAAGAAACCCTAGAAACCAGAACCCTAGCCTAACCCTAACCCTTTCCCATACCGCAACCACCCTCAATCCTGCCAACCGTTACACACACCCAGTTTGTTCTTCTCATGATGCGGCCCTCCGCCACACCCCACTTTGAGCCCCCCACGTTTTCCATATCTTCCCGGCGCGCCGCCTGATTTCCTTCCCCGTGGGTTGGCCTGCGCTTGTGCGCGCCCAGCTTGCTCCTATAGCCTCAATTTCCCCGCTCTATCCTCCCAAACTAGCCACCCGCGGTATGGTTCCCAATCCAAGGCTATATAACAACACCACACCAAGCAAGAGGGGGGGCAGTGAGGGAGCAACAGGGGGAGAAAAAGAGAAGGGAGGGGCCAATTCAGCAGGAATGGGTGCAAGGGAGGGGAAAGGAGGATGAGGATGAGGGGGGGGAGCTTACCTGGGGTGCCAACCAAAAGAGGAGGGAAGGTGATTGGTGAGGTGGGGGGGTATGGTGAGGGAGCAAGCAAGAGGGAGAGGAGGTGAGGGAGCGGGAAAGAGGCAGAGGAGCTCAGCAAGGATCAAGGGAAGAGGAGGATGAGGAGCAGGGGCGGGATGTACCTGAGGAAACAAGAAGTAAGGAAGTGGGAGGGGCTAAGTTGGATGGATCAAAGGATCAGTATCCATTGATGGGGATGGATGAAGAGGAGTAGGAGGAGGAGGAGGAGGAGGAGGATGAGGAGGCAGAGGAGGATGAGGAGGGAGGGGCAGCTTGCCGGGGGTGCCAACCAAAGGAGGAGGCAAGGTGGTGGGTGAGGCAGAGGTGGTGGGTGAGGTGGGGGGGGTGAGGTGGAGGTGGTGTGAGTTGGAGGTGGTTGGTGAGGAGGAGGAAGGAGTGGAACAACCGGTGGTTTGGTGGGGTGAGGTGGGTGGTTTGGAAGTTTTGAGTCTGTTTTGTCTAAGTTCGCCCCACCAAAAGAGAGAAAAAAAAAACCCAACTCAGCCTAGGAATCTTTGGTGAAAAACAAAAACCAAAAAAATATGGTGAAGGGATTTTTTACCTAATTCAAAATTAAACAGTACTCATCAAAGGGAGAAAGGGTGAGAGGAAAAATCCTTTCTGTCATAGAAGAAGATGAGGGACAAGATGAGACAGGAATGACTTGAGGTGGATCTGGAATATTGTCTTCAAATATTTTTTCCCATTCATCTTTGATTTTGGCCAAAAGATTGTGAAGGATTACACAAGTGATAATCAATTTGATGAGGAACTTCATGTCTTTGGGTTTTTTTTGCAAAGATTTTTTTGAATTTCCCTTAAGACGGTCCATCTTCTTTTCAGGAATCCTATGGAATGCTCAATCCAAACTTGTGATTGGGAAAGATGATAGTTGAAATTGGTTTTTCATTGACTGTTGGACAAACCATTCTGGTATGCTGGAACCACATATTTCCCACTAGCATAAGCTGAATTGGCCAGAAAGTATTGATCTTGGTCAAATTAGTTCTCTGGTTGTTGGGAAATCCGCATCTGATTGAAAACATATGAATCATGAAAAGAACTGGGAAGGCCAGCATGGAGGGATATGAACTTCTTGTTGTTATCAAAAATAAGTTTTAGGGCCACAGAGTATCTAAATAAACAGATTCAAAGTGTTTGGTCAGTATGTGATCAGATTTTTTATCAAATTCATTGTAAAAGAAATGAATCAATTGCCTCTTTTTCCAATCAAAATAGTGGTTGCCATCTAGCTTGGGTTTTTGACTCAAGGGGATGGTGGTTCCATCAACAAAACAAATGCAATCAAGAAAGCCTTCAGTCTCCATTACTTGAGATATCTTCTTGAGTTCTTCTTTGGTTGGCCAAGAAAGGAATGAGTGATGTAAAGATAGGATAGAAATCATGACTCTTTTGGTGTATGAGTCAATGGTTCCATAACCAACTGAGAATAGATTTTCTAATTGATGACTTGCTGCTCCATTTCCATCTGATCCCAATCTACAAAGAGCAATGTCCATTTTGATAGCTGGATTGCCTTTAGGATTCCAAGAATTGTTCTGGAAGATGTGGTGGTCTTCAATCATCTCCAAAAGTTTTATGAATGAAGGCAATAGAGTTTGGAACAGTTGTTGGAAGCTTAAGTTGGGGATGAGATGAAGCTTTTGCCTTTCATACATAGGGTTGTGGAGATTTTGTCTTCTTGGAACCATGTATTGCTTTTTTAATAGAGCATTCAAAGCCAACCAAGTTGATTCCAAATAGGAATCTGCATTGGAGTCTGAATGGAAGTCAAATACTAAGAAAAGTTCATTAATATTTTTTGCATTTTCAACTTGCTGCCAGGAAGTTTGATGGGAAATGATGAGAAAGATGGTGATTTGATGTGGGAGGATGAGATGATGATGGGATTTGTGTGAAGATGGAGATGTGAAGCAATAGAGATGTGAATTAATGGAGATGAGATGTGTGTGATGCAATGGAGATGCAATTGGTACGGATTTACTGAGGTGGAGGTGTGGATGGGTTTTTTGGATGTGATGGATGGTGGATCAATGATGATGCATAAATGGCAAGTTTAATGGCAGTTTTGATGTTTGAAATCTGCCATTTTCATGAAACTGCCATTCTGAAATACACCAGTTAGGTTGAATGTGTATTTCAGAAATCTTCCATTAAAAATGGTGGGTTTTCTAACTCTGATCCACCCTATTTTTCTCAGGTCTTTTCCTGCACCATCTTGCCTCAGATAGTGATTTTCCATTGCTAGCAATTACTATCAAATTCATCCCTTTTTCACAAGGTTCTGGACCTTGATTCTGGTTACATTTGAATATTTTTTCAACGCTCAGGAGGCAGCCTAAAAATTCACCTTTCCCATTCACAGAACTGCCTGAAGCCAGCACCATTTGGAGTCTTACAGCAGGTCTCTTCCATGTAGTTTGAGAAGAAAATTGGCCACATAAAGAGAAACAGTACCAACTTTTTTTTTACCATCCTTGTTCAGCAATTTGTAATAGATCATTACTGAATTCACCAGAGCCCCAACAAGATGGATCATGATTACCCTGGCATTGGTTGCAAGGGAAGCTCCCTAACCTTAATACAAACAAAAGAAACCAAAAAAAATCAATGATCATTGATCAAGATGAAAATTAAACAAATAGGGATGTATAAAAGAGAAACAACTTACCAGAAAGTGAGAAGCTGTGAGTAGGCTGAGTCTGAGAATTTAAACCAGACTTATTAATAAAGATGAGGTTCATTCCTACATCATTGAAATGATTGAGAACAAAGTTGTGTTGATGTTGTAGGAAGGAAGCCTCATTCCACTTGCAAGGAACTGAATTGAAGATCTTCCAGGTGATTTCAAGAATTTTCAAAACCTTCTGGATTGAGGGAATTGAGATAGAAAAAATGAACTTGTCCTTGATGTGGCCAGCTAGGTTTTTCAAACACAATGCAGTATTATCTTCAAGATGAATCAAATTTGGTGAAATGATTTCATTGTAAATCTTTGAATTTGGTCCTTGCATGGCCCTTGATTGATCCTCATTTCCATCTCAAGCCTCACCTATAAAATTTTGAGCTTGATGGTTGGAGATGCCAAATGTTTTGGAAACCTTCACTTGAGATTTATGTTTTTTTAGGACTTGCTTTTCAACCAGGTTCTTGATCTTGCCACTGATTTTTTGATGAGCTTTTCTTGCCTGACTGATTTGGTAATTTGATTTATTCTGATTTTCTTTGTTCTTTTTCAGGTTTTTGAAGGCCTTCAATAGAGCCAGGTTGGAGGTAAGGTGGTAATGGGCTTCTTGGATAGCTGGGAATGGGCTTGAATCTCTTCTTGGTATTTGAAAGCCTCATCTTCATAACCCTGGGGAATCTTTTCATCATTGATTGGTTCATCCATTGCTATGTTGGGTCAAATCAAGCACAAAAAAGAAGAGATAGAAAATAGTAAGTACTTAAATAATTAATCAAATTGAAGATTCAATGGAATACATTTGAGGAGAAAGGGGAATAGGAAATACTTACCACAATGATGTTGAAGGTCAATGTTGGAGGTTGATGTCAAATTGAAGGGGTGTGGTGTGAAGGCCTGCGCAGTCTCCTGTCTGGTTTTTTCCCCAACCGGACAGGAAGACCAATATAGGTGACCTGTCACTTGAACAGTTTAGAAAACAATTTTTCCCACGCATGTCTGATTTTTTCACCAGTCTTTCTGGCCTTTTAGGCATTTTGGACGGCCAGACATGTGGAACAAAAACTCTGGACAGTTTTCTTGAAACTGATGGTATTACTTTTGAGCTTTATGGAGATTTTATTTGGAGTCATTGCAAGATATCTGAAATCATTTTCATAAAATAGGTATATGGTTTATTCATGTTTATATATATATATATATATATATGTTTTGAAAAAAGGGTACTTACATCCCATCAGAAGGATTGATTGTTATCCAAAAAAAAGACAACTATATTTGATTTTTTTTTTTGAATGATTGATGAGATTTATGAGTTTTTGTCCCACATCTAACAAAATCTTTTGAATCCTCTTCATAAATCAGTGTAGGTATACTTTTCTTCATGTTTTATTAAGTTTGGTATAATTTCAATTCTATCTCATGCAAAACATTCCATTTTTTTTTAAAGAAATTGAGTTTTTAAAACTTTTTTTGTGTTTCTTATACTGTAGGAAGTGTTAAATCTTGGCTCAGATTTGAATTAATTTTTAAATTTGATATACTTGCATCTTTTCATGTGATATTAATACAATTGGTTCCTAACTTTGGATTCTAAAAGAGTTTGTACCACAAAAAAATCCTATAGGGGGCCTGAAGGCCTTATTTTAGCCCCCTGGGGCCTGGATAATTTTCTTTGTGCCTCTGAAAACTCAGAATGTCATCAAAAGGTGTGGTTACCCTCCCCAGGCAGCTCACAGAACCTATAAAGGCATGTACATCTCCTCCAAAATGATATTTTCCCACCCTGGGAATTCCTTTAAACCTTAACTTTGTGCTGAAACCTAACTGTCAATATTCATTCATTTTTTTGATTGGAACAAATGTTCAAGGTTTGGATGCCTTTGTGGAGTGGGGGGACAGAAAAAAAGGTTTGAATAGGGCATTTGAGAGTTAAAGTTTTTGAAAAATTAAATGGTCGATTTAAGGCCTATCCATATTTTATTTGATTTTCATTTTTTTTTGTCATTTAAAACCATTGATTCATTGTTTATTTGGATCAAAGAAAATATTTTTTGAAAAATTGATTTTTTTTTCCTGAAATAAGCTTTTTAATTTTTTTTAATTTTTAACTATGATATGCTCTAATCTATATTCATGCCTCTTTTAAATAGGGCTTTATTTAATGAATAGAAAATTTAAAACCATGCCTCCTTTGAAAGAAAAAATGAGGTTGGTAATTCTCAAGGATTGAATTTAGGCTGGGCTCATACCATATTTAAATTGAATGAAGGCATTCAAAACTCTCCAAACTAGAGTCAATGAATCTCTTCAGGTTTCAAATTGCCTTCAAAGAAGCTCCAAAGCCTTCTGAAGATATCCTGGAATTCTTGGAGGCATGCTTAAGGGCTTTTTATTTGTTTCAAAGACACTTCAACACCTATGGAAATTCATGAGCTATATGTGGTAAGTCTTTCTAAATCACATCTTAGTCAAAAAAGAAAAAAAAATTGTACAACAATTTTTTAAAAAATGAAATTGGAGATTGGAGCAAGATGATTTGATAAAAGATGAGAAGAAGTCCATTTTCACTTGAAAAGGAGTCTATCAGGAGTGCTCTGGTTTTACTAATGGCAGAACAACTCAATTCATTCCAAAAATGATGATACCTTACTTCAAACATACCAAGTACAGACTGGCTGAAATTTGTTTTTTTGAGTAAAGGATTGCAAACATGTGTTTAACAGAAAAAAAGGTAATGAATAAAGGCATTCAAAGTTAGCTAACTGGATCCACACTATCAGCTGGATCCAAAAGTCACAAGACACCCTCACATACAGGCATGAATTGTTGAAATCAAGCAATTGAGATAAAGAATCAATGGTAGGCAGGACTCAAACAGTTTATAATCATTTGATAAATATAAAAAAAAATAAATCAGTAAATTGATAGACATCAATCAGGTCATGATCTTTAAGAGTTCAAAATTCACAAAAGCATCAGACTTGATTTATTTTCAGACCAGAGATTTTGCAGACTGTATCAAATTTTTTTGGTTGGGGGGAACCAAATCCCAAGAAGGTCTCAATTTCCCCCCCCCCCCAAAAAAAGAAAAGGATTAATAAAAAAGGATCAATAATCTAAACTTCTCAGTGGTTTTATTTTTTCTTTTGGATAAATTCATTTCATCTTTGATTTTTATTATTATTATTATTATGTTGATTTATAAATTAAGAAGGCTCCTGAAATGATGTATTTCAAAGGTATAAATAATAGATCTTTTGTCCAGAAGGATACCACACCCTTGTTGTAAAGAGTTCAGAATAATGTTTAGTGCAAAATTTATTGTGGAACGTTTCTTTTCTTTTTCTTTCTTTTTTTCTCAAAAAGGAATGAATGAATGAAAATCATCTCCACTATCACTGAAGTTTTAGGCTGTAGAAGCTAAGTATTTCTTGAGTGCAGATAAAAAAACACCCACACACCCACAGAATGAGTCTCAACAGCGTAAAGTCTGAGGATAGATAAGGTTTCCTGAAGATTGGTTGATAGAGTTCTATGAACCACTTGGATTAGGAACTAAAAATTTCATCTGACTTAAAAACAAAGGAAAAAAAAAATTAGGCTCTAGGTTGAATGATGATCAAGAACAAAGTTTGAAACATGGTGGGATGAAGTTTCAGTGGGATTCATGTATGAATCTGTCAAGAATACATTCCAACCAATTGGGGACCATTGGAGGTACCCTAAAGACCTTATGGGTTGGTATTATGGATCAGTGTGGATCCATCAAGAGAAGGTGTATTTGTTTTCAATACATGGGATTTTCCATATGGGGTGGTTAATCAAAGGGACCAGAGATGTAACAATAGGGTGTATCAGACTTCAAGCTTGAGAAGCTTTGAATGACTGATCTCAGACACACACCCAATCTTTCTTCAAGAGAGAAAAAAAGTCTCCCCAGATAAGGAATGATTCCCAATCTATCATTTTCATCAGAAGAAATCCTAGGAAAAATTCATGGTTTCCCTGAGATCAGCCATAATCCTTTCCCAAACCTTTGACCCTGATGCACCCAAACAGGGATGCAAGGAAGGGGGGGGGAGAGGTTGATGAAGGAGCAGGGAAAGCTGCAGAAGCCAATGGGGTAGGTTAAACAAAATGGGAAGAGTTAACAAACATAAGACATCACCAGGGTGGAATAGTGAGGAGGAACCAGAGAGGAAGGATTTCAAATGATTTCCACTTGTATCGAGTAGAAATAGTCCTGGTTTGGGACCAAGTATGGGATGGGGAAGATGAGAATTAGAACACCATTGGAGCACACACACACAAAAAAAAAAAAAGATAATTGATGGAGTGTTCAAGATGTGGAAGAGGAGTGTCTCAAATGTGGTGGTGGTGGTGTGGAGCTATGATTTGCAGAAGAATGCAACACCTAACCATATCAGAGTCTCAAGAGCGGACAGTCTAAGGAGTGATGACCTTGAGGAGCTCGGTTTAGTGTTTCGTCATCCTTGAGCTAGCTAGCACTAAAAAGCAAAGATTAACTTACCGTAATTGGAGACCTAGAGACTGATGACTGATCTCAAACACTTGTGAGAATTTCGGATGATAGTCATCCATTCTGGCTTATAAAATCCATCCCATTCGATCCCATCCCTACGTCTTTCCTCAGGATGTTTTTCTTGTTGAAAAAAAAAAAACACCGATTTCAAAGCATGATCGGCTTTTTAAGAAGACCCACACATCCCACTCTGCTATCTGGATTGATCTCAAGTTCGACCCCAGTCCGATCGATGGATTGCCTCAATCATTCAGCTTAAACTAAGCTCGAGTCAATTTTGAGCAGCTCCTCAAGTTAGCTTAATCACCATCGTTATCCGATTCTCCACCTCTCCTTGGCTTGTTGGTGTCGATCCTTTTGGTTCTCAGGATCTGAGCTTGTCCGGTGAGACCGTTGAGATGTTGATCTTGGCTCTAAGTCCATACATCTGGGTTCGATCGGTGGTTTTCAGTAGTTGATCTAATGGAATCGAGTCACCAAACATCTTCCATCTTACCTGATAGAGACTCTAGTCGACTTAGTTCTATCTAACTCTGATTTGGGATTTTTTTTTTTTTTTTTACTGATATGATCCGTATGATATATTTTTTCACGACTGACTGGTAATGATGAGGATGACCTAGTAAGGTAATCTTGCTCCCCCTCCGTCAGGCCAGGGAGTCCGAGTCGATATCCGATCGGTAAGGGTCGGTTTGTTATCATCTTGGTTCCTTTCGAGCCTGGGATGACTGGAGTCTAAGTTCAAGTTTGGTAGTCAAGCTCAAAGGTTTGGTGACTGGTTCAAGTTCAACCAAGTCGTGCTGACAGCTCGTGGCAGATGGACTCAAGTATAAGATGTAGGTACCACCCAACACAGCAGTCAGTGAGCGTGGTGCGCGTTTGGGAGGATGTTGGGACAATCCTCGTTCGTGACTGCTGGTATGTATGGTAGCACGTCGGGCAGCGATGCCGTCAACCAAGGGTATTAATGAGAACGTGAATCTTGTCGACCATGGGTGGGGGATATCGCGGAGGAGGGCGTTGGTTAATAGATAGAACTAGCACCAGCCCGTTGATGAGATCCCAAATGATCAGTATCCTCCCCGTGCTCTCCAGAGTATTTCGTAGTTCGCCGGGCCTATGTGTTCGCCTTTCAATCTCAATCGCTATGATGATGTGATTAGGTGTTGTCTCCCGGTCACCAAGAAACTTGAATGACTCCTGCTGGGGGGTCAGGCCGCTGGTAAGGTTTCTTAAGCTGAGTCGTGGGTCGTCAGTAAGTTCCCAGCTTGCAAGATCCCAGTAGCAACCGACCGATATGAATGAGGGATGACTGACTGAGTGCTGATGAGCTTGCCATCCATCAAAACACCAAAGGGCCCATAATAAGCTGATGGATGATCAACCCGGCTGTTCTGGACTGGTGCGCACGCTCACATCCATACATATAGACGTAGTTGTACCAATATTGATGCTGTACAACACCCAAGAAAGTCATAGGTTCCCATTATCGTGTCGTCGGGAGTTGGAACAGCAGTTCTGGTAGTGGCTTTGGCTACGTCATATGTGCTGTACAACATGAGTGAGGATGTGTGTGTAGAGGAGAATGTATGGTTGTGGACCGGGTAGTCGCTGCGAATAT
Organism: Puccinia polysora; assembly: GCA_025617555.3. Lineage (NCBI taxonomy): Eukaryota > Fungi > Basidiomycota > Pucciniomycetes > Pucciniales > Pucciniaceae > Puccinia > Puccinia polysora. Next base: position 8,164,902 of record CM062647.1, on the reverse strand, counting down.
CGATTCACGGCCGTCATCCCAACTGGGTATATTGTTGTACCTAAAGATGACTTGCGCGGTAGGATGAGTCATGTTCGTATGTACATAAATATCTATGCCTGTATGATGCAATACCTACGATGAGTCATTGATCAGGGTGACGATACCCAGCGTGGTCGAGCCCCCCGAGTGGTCATGAGCCCGAGAAGTGTTTCTTTCTCAGATATAAGACTCGATCGAAATCATTCATCTCGAGCCAGCTCAGGACTGTGTCTGGTTGGTCTCGAGTGAAATCGGAGAGGATGAGTTGAGGGTCGATCGATTTTGGATGGTTTCTTCTATCCCTTCGAATTCTCACCACTCTCGAGTGAGTGAGTGAGGAGGGTGAGTGTCCATCTGGATCTGGATCTGGATGACGATGGCCATCCAATCCTAATCATCGGCCCCTCAATTAGGGTCAACATCAGCGGCGGGGTACGACTCCCACACACACATAAGTAGTACCATAGTGTCAACCACCACCCCCCACCACACATAGCTCTTGGGTCTCAAGATACTTGTTACTCAAGCATCCATTGTGCGAGTCATCCTCATCAACATCCTCCATCACCAACCAGCTTGGCTCCCGAGTTAGACTATTTACATACGTATCTTCCTCAACTCACCCCACCTGTCAACCCCAGCCAGGCTCTTGCTCCTCGAGTTCGGCTCGACTCGGCTCGGCCCGGCTCGGCTCGGCTCGACTCGGCTCGGCTCGCCTCCGTCCAGCTCTCTCCGGCTTGCCACCTCCAACCCACCCCGGAGCTCTCCCAGGTGCTGTCTGTCCACTTACTCCCAAGGCTTTCCTCGGCTCGTCGAACCACCGCCAACCAGACCCTCCTCTGAGTACACAAGTAGGCATTCATCCTTCCCGATCATCAGATTCGACCCACTCTTACTCTTCTAATCCTACGCCCAGCTCGCCCACAACCGCAGCCTTTCACGATCCCATCCATCGTCCGCCTTCGAAGCTCGCTACCGTCAGTTTCACCCATACCAGCGTCAAGCGCGGGCGATCAGAAACGTATCTTCTGAGACATCCTTTAACTTCTTTTCTTCTCTTACACTTGCAACTGGTCATGCACTCCCAAAGCCACTTTCAATCCGTCCTCCAGCCTCCGCCCCTTCATTCCAGTCCAGCTCATCCATCCCAGCCTACGATCGATGACCCTTGGTGCCGGAACTTCTCCTCATCATGGATCGTCGATGATTTCTCCCGTTGTGCTCGGATGAAATATGTGATCGGGCAGCCAGCCTTGGTGATCATCTTATTTATCGTCGCATCATTCCTGGCACGTTTCCTCTGGTCATATCTTGGTACTACCATCCAACGCTCCAGCTCCCACCCAAGTAAGCATCCATCATCAATTAGGACCACCCGTGTCGGTAGTTTGTCTTCAGTCGATTCTCAATCAGACTCAGCTGCAAACGGACCTCAGGCTGTCTCATCGGCTGAAGATCGAATTATCGCTCTCGAAGTCATGCGAGATGGTGGATTAGGAATCGATGAGGGATTCCATGATCAGGCACTCCTTTCAGACTCAAGTCATCATCCAGCTCTAGGCGATCAACCACTCACCTACTCTAGCTCAAGTGTCGGTTACCCGATCGCTCTAGTCAGATCATGGAAAGATCTTATCATCAACGCTTGCACGATCGGAATCATGGTCATGACTGTCGCCCGCTACTCCCTCGAACTGACGCTTGGTGCAAATATCGGCTCTAATTGGCTGCTGGTCTCTGTCCTACTTTGGTCGAGCTTATCGGCCGTCTCAACGCTCAAATTATTCCTTCACGTTCAATCTCAGAGAACTAATCACGCCCATCCCGGTCGAACCTATACTCAACTCGAATACCAAATCGTACTGATCTACTTGATCAATCTCCCGTTTGAGTTTTTGGATACTCGCAGTACCGTCCTTCAATACCTCAAGCACGAAGAGGCCTTTAAGACGATCGAACGACTGATGATCATTCGACTCTTAGCTTTCTTACTCTACCTATCGGCCGTCGTCATCCTACTAGTTACACCTAGGCCCACTGCATTACTCCCACGAAGTCCTCGAGATCCTATCTCAACCGTACACCCAACCGCCGTCGCCACAGACGAAAAAACTCGACCACTTCCTCTAGAACCTCGGCGTTCATTAATATCATTGGCCTACTTTCTACACACGGATTCCTACCTATGGAAGCACATCTCGACCACCGCCACCGAGGAATCCATCCCAGACTTGCGGGTTGATGATAAGGCTGCCGCAGTCTTATTCCGTTGGAAGGCTGACCAAGCTGCTTACGAAGCAGCAAAGATCAAACCAAGCTTTTTGCGTGCCTTAGTCTGGCATTTCAGATATCAACTCTTGAGCCAACAATTTTTTGCATATTTCAGTGCTGTCGGTGGACTGCTCCCATCCTTCTTCTTACAGCGTATCCTCGGTTACATCACCTCTAGATCTGGAGAGCATCCCCAACCACCCCACGTTGCCTTACTTTACGCTTTGGGCTTGTTTGTAACTCAAGTCTTCTTAGCATTCGCAGAATCCGCTGTTAGTAAACTCATGCTCTTGGAAGATGAGTTTTCTCCCCATTCGATCGAGCATTGACGGTCTTGGTCTTCACAGGGTCTAATAATTGGCCGGCGCCTCTCAGTTCGGATGAGGGCCTTGTTGATTTCCTTGGTATTTACCAAAGCCCTCCGACGAACGGGTGCGAATTCCAAAGGTTCAGAACCTTCCCAATCGGCCGATGAGGCAAAGAACGGTGGTCGATCAGACTCGGAAGAAGATCGGAATAGTCCGGCCTCGACGGGAAAAATCGCCAACCTCGTCTCCAACGATGTGTTGAGCTTGGCAGAGATCGGCGCCTATCTTCAGTCAGTGTAATAAGTTTTAAGGATTTCCCACTCGATCTCAGATGTGGCTTACTCAACTTTGGTCGTAGTTTCCTTTGGCCTGAAAGCGTTATTCAACTCGTTCTTGCAGGAATTTATCTCTACGTTCTTTTAGGTTACAGCGCATTAGCAGGCATGTTTTGTATGATCGTCGCAATACCCATTCAGAGCTATTTAACCGCGCTTTGGGCTAGTAAGTGCTCACCGAATCCCTCACTGATCAGCAAACAGTCGACTAATGTAGACTCCTCGTTTACTTGAGTGCTCTAGAATGTCAAGATTCCTTGATGGCAGCAGCTGATAAACGTTTAGGTCTGGCGACTGAAGTCATCAATAATATCAAGGTGGTCAAATTTTTTGCATGGGTACGTCAAAACCTACCGCCTTTTTTCTGTTGTTGTTGCATAATACTCCCGTCCAAGTCTCGATCTTGGACCGCTTATTTTTATCTATGTATTATCTGTTCATCATTTATCAATTATTATTATTATTATTCTTATTATTATTTAATTTTAATTTTTTTTGAAGGAATCCAACTTTTTGAAAAAAATGGAAGCTCTGCGTCGGGAAGAATTAAACCGGTTGTCCCGACGAGTGATTATCACCATTGCGGAGAACATGGTGTCATTCTCTGTCCCAATCTTTGTCAGCATTGTGACTTTTTACACGCATACTAAAGTCTTGGGTCAACCCTTGACTGCCGAGCAAGCTTTCACCGCGTTGGCTTTGTTCAATGTCTTCCGATTTCCATTGGGTATTATGGTCGGGGTAAGTTACTGGTAGAATTGATACCTACCTCGATGCACAAGCTCATAAACCTGTTTGGTCTGTCTTCCAGATGATTTCGGGCCTCCTTCAGTCTTACGTATCTTTGAGGCGAATCGAAAAATTTTTAGATGAAAAAGAGACGGAGAAGTATTCGATATTATCCGTACGTCAAGCTGAAGCAGGAGACCCTCTCGTCGGATTCAAAAACGCCACATTCACGCATGAGGTAAAACGCGACGATGGTCCGAGCCCAGAGTCGTCCACCTTCAAGTTGTGCGATCTTGAATTTAGTTTTCCCGAGGGAAGGCTCAGTTTGATCGTTGGCCGTGGTACGTTTTCCTAATTGTTACTGGCCATTTTCTGATGTTCGAGTTAATTCAGTCCGTTCTCCATCCAGTCGGCAGTGTAAGTCAAATAAAATCATCCTGGGCGAATGTCTTGAAGTTTGTCAGTTAATATTGTATCACAGGGTAAAGGGACTCTTCTCCTGTCCTTACTGGGAGAAACGACCAAATTGAGCGGCGAAGCATTCCTGCCTTCGCCAGTATCTAGAGTATGGGGACTAGATCCCGCGCTCCAACTCACCAACACCACCGCCTATTGTCCTCAGCAACCATGGCTTTTATCAGACTCCATTCGTAATAATATCTTGTATGGAAGTCAGATGTAGGTCCTAAAGACCAATGCCAACCCGCGCATCTACAAGATTTTCTTGTCAAACGGAACTGATCTCGAATTTTTTTTTTTTCCCACAGGAACCGCCCTAGGTACCTTCAGGTTTTGAAGGCAAGTTTTGCTCGAAACATTGCATCTCACACTCGAGGGGGAAGCCTGAATCTGATAAATCAAAATCAACAGGCATGTGCTCTAGGCCCCGATCTTGCTACCTTCACTGACGGCGATTTGACAGAAATTGGTGACAAAGGTAGGTTTTATTTTGACGTGATTTATCCTTTGACTTTTCCTGTGTGGTATTCATTCATCCCATCTCGATCATAGGAACAGTATTGAGTGGAGGTCAGAAAGCTAGGATTTCACTAGCTCGAGCGTTAGTTTTAATTGCCAACGTTCCGCATTACGCCCCGATCTCATCAAATTCGATCATCTTCTCAGGCTATATTCTCCTGCAAAAGTGCTGCTCCTAGACGATGTCCTGAGTGCCGTAGACTCTCATTCTGCTCAACATTTATTCACTCATGCGCTTACCGGTCCCTTGGTAAAAGATCGAACTTGCATCCTTGGTAAATTTCTTTCACTGTCACCTTTGTTTGTACTTTGGAAGTGCACTTCGCTGACTTGCTTGATCATTTATCTTCTCCTGTTAGTAACGCATGCCGTTGACTTGTGCCTTCCCGCGGCAGCGTTTATTGTGTCTCTAGACCGCGGTCAGGTGGTGTATGCCGGGCATCCATCCCATTTTAACATCGCCTCCGTCCTCACGGCAACTGAAAGTAGTGATCAATTAGGAATCGAGAACGAAACCACCATCGAGAGCCTTGCTGAACCTAGCATAAATGATGATGACACGGCAGCTCAAATTAAGACCGAAGCAACCCAGAGATTGGTTGAGAAAGAGCACCAAGCGGTTGGCGCCGTCAACTCCAGAATTTATAAGTGCGTTCCGTAAAGTTTGAGTGACTTTCAAATCATTTACAAACTTTGCCTTTTCTGCAGACTCTACTACGATTCATTGGGCGGTATAATGCCACTGATGATCACTATGGTGTTATTTGCCTTAGCCGAACTGGGAAACGTCTTGTCAACTTGGGTCCTCGAAAGATGGGCTGACGCCAACTCAAACCAAGCCTCCCCGCGCTCGACGCATCAAATTGGTGTCGGCTGGCTCAACCCTTCATCGATTCAACTCGACAAGCTTTTACCTACTTTTCCTAGCTCGCTCTCGTCTCAAACGCTGGGCTCACTCGTATCAAATTCCGACAATGATCAGGTCCTTGATTACTATATTGGATTATATTTACTCGCCGGGATAATGGCATTAGCATTCGAGCTCATCAGAGTAGCTTTCTTCACTTTCAGAAGCATCGTAGCTGGGCGCAAAATCTATGAAAGATTGATCAATCGGCTTCTCTATGCTCAAGGTGCCTTTTTCAACTCGATCTGAGCTTATGCGCCCTGGCTAATCGTCTGTTGTTCCTACTTTTACTAGTACGATTTTTCGACACTGTACCTATCGGCCGGGTCCTCAATCGATTGTCAAAAGATGTTGAGACCATGGACCGAGATTTAGCGGATTCATTAATCTTCCTGGCCGACGATGTTCTTGCGGCGCTAGCCATTTTAGTCGTTGTCGTTGCCGTCTTGCCGATAGGGTTCCTCTTCGCAGTCATGGCCGCCTGCATGATCTATGTCGCTATCGGTTACATCTATCTTTCCTCCACCAGAGAAATTAAGCGATCCGAGTCCACGTCTCGTTCTCCCGTTCTATCGCTATGTACTGAATGTGCGTGCCTAAGCTCGATCGCTGTTGAAGTCCACTAGGCTGATCTTTGTACCCTAATCCAGGTCTCGGGGGTGTTACATCGATTAGGGCTTACAGCGATATCGGGCGCTACACACAACAGATGTTCAGACTGATCGATGCATACAATCGTCCGTTTTACATGTTATGGATGTGCAACCGATGGCTCTCTTCTCGGATCGACGTGGTAGGCTGATGATCCATGAACTCGCCTGAGATTCTGTTGCAACTATTGATCTCACTTGCTCGTCATCTCTCCGAACCATCTAGGCTGCAGCGATCTTCACCTTTTTAGTTGTACTGTATATGATCCAAAGCGGTATGCCGGCTGCCTTATCGGGGTTTGCCTTGTCCTACGTGATCAACTTTAATGTGAAAACGTTGGTCTATTCGTCTTTCGACTACCAAAGCTTGATGGTGTTCATGACTCTGATCTGGCTTTCTTCTCTCTCTCTCTCTCTCTCTCTTCGGCTGCTAGTCTATGGATCGTGAGATGGTGGAGTGTGAACGTACGCTTACCCTACCTGGTTTATGCATTATTCCCGCTGATGAATTTTGTACCTTCTTTCAGGAAATCAATTTTAATTCTGTGAGCCATACTATCTCTTTCATGCGCGTCTTTCTTACTTACCTCTACAACGCTTCATCAGCTTGAAAGGATTCACGAATACCTTAACATTGAACAAGAGCCTCAAAACGGCAACAAGCCACCCGCTGCCTGGCCTTCCAAACAAGGTTCCATCGAGGTTGAAGGTTTGACCGCTAGGTATGCGCCTCATTTACCACCCGTTCTCAAATCAGTAAGCTTTAAGGTTAAAGCTGGTGAAAAGATTGGTGAGTCTCTGCAGGTTGCATCAAAAAATGTTTATCTAGGAGACCACTACGGGCTAACTGGCCTGGTTCTCGTCTGGCTTAGGTATTTGTGGACGAACCGGTAGTGGAAAAAGTACTCTTGCACTGAGTTTTTTCCGTTTCATTGAAGCCGAAGCCGGCCGAATCGTCATCGATGGACTAGATATTTCAAAGTTAGAATTGAGCTCCCTCAGGAGTAGATTGACTATCATTCCGCAAGAAAGTGTCTTGTTTTCTGCGTAAGTTGGAGGTTACCACGATGGATAACCGTTCGGAATTTAGGTATTCACTTGTTTTCTTTTTCTCTTTTTTTCGTCAAAGTACCATTCGATGGAACATGGATCCATTCTCGGAGCATGATGATAGCCGGAGTAAGTCCTCATGATCATAATATCGATCAAAATAGTCGGAGCTGTTGCGTTGACAGTTGGGCCCAAACTCTAGTTTGGGACGCATTACGTCGTGTTGGGATGGCGCCACCTGTGCTCGAAATTCGACCAAATGCTGGTGGTGGTTCCGGCAATACTACCAGAGAAGATTCACAGAGTCACGATTTAACATTTATTACAAGTCTGGACATGGAGGTCCAGGATGGAGGTAAAAACTTTAGTACGGGTACGTACTTCACTTTGATTTTATGTCTTCTCTTGAGGATAGCTCATGCTGATTGAACCTCTAACGATCCTTTCAAAATCCCTCCACTCGTACAGGCCAACGTCAACTTTTGGCAATCGCCCGAGCAATTTTGAAACTGGAGAACTCGGCACTATTGATTTTGGATGAATCCACTGCAAGCTTAGGTAAGCTTCCTCCCTCCCGACTCAAAGATTTCATCCCCCGCTCTCAAATGTGTCGTGGATTCGAGCAAAGGAGTCCCATATCTAAGGTGCTTATGTTGACGGTGACGTCCCACTCCCCGCATCACGAACTTGCTTTTTTTTTTAGATGCTGAATCAGACGAGAAGGTTCAAGCCACGATTAGATCAGAGATGGCCAACTCTACGATACTATGTATCGCCCATAGATTGAAGACAATTATCGATTATGACAAAGTATTGGTTTTGTCGAATGGTGAGGTGATCGAGTTCGATGAGCCTTGGAAGTTATTGTTGGATGGCGATGAGGACGATGAACATGGATCGGGGCGAGGAGAAGTAAGAAGTCAGCGAAAGTCATCGGCATTCAGAGAGTTATGCATCAAATCGGGTCATTTTGACGAACTAAGACAATCTGCTTTACGAGCTAAAAACCTCAAGTCTCAAGATCATCAATCCAAATCTCTCTGAAACTCTGTCGTGGTTCATCTGTCGTGATGGAACATGGCCGCCGAAGACGAAGAAGGGGCAAAAAAAAAAGTCGCTCGACATTCATCGGTCGTTGTTGCTATTGTTTTTTTTTTATTATCCAATCAAGTACATGTCAAGATACATATAGAGATCTAGCTGCTAGGTAGCCGTTCATGTTTACATCGTTCTATTTATCGTTTTCGTGTCCATAAAGAAGTGCGGTGGATGATGTGTGAATAAATCGGTCGTGGGAAAAGTTACGAAAAAAAAAACCAAAGTTTTCGAGAAAGTTGGGCGTAGAAGATGATGATCAGCCTCGATGAGATTTTCAGATCCTTGAAACGGACAAGTATACATAAACCAACTCGAGCTTGTTGTGCTTGCAATGATGCATCAAGCTACAATACCTTGATTCATGACTGATTCTTTCAATTTCTTTTTTTTCTTTTTTTAATCTTTTTTTTTTTTTTGTGGAGGGATAGCATCTGCGGTTCAGAATTGTAATAAATCCTGAATGGTCAATGTTATAATTGTCAGAAGAAGGGGCACAATGTGAAGGATTGCAATGAGGCCAAGAAGAGGAAGAAATCTGAGGAAAGTGAAAAGGAAGACAAAGAGGTCAACCTTGCCATGGAATATGTTGCTATGGTGGCATTGGATGTTTCAATGGAACAAGCTGTTGAGGAACAAGTCCCCAACAAGAAGGCTAAAATCGATGAGGATCAAGAAATGGACTTGATTGATTATGAAGTACTGATAATTTTTCTTTTCAAGCTTAAGATTACATACTTCATAATCAATCAAGTCCATTTCTTGATCCTCATTGATTTTAGCCTTCTTGTTGGGAACTTGTTCCTCAACAGCTTATTCCATTGAAACATCCAATGCCACCATAGCAACATTTTCCATGGCAAGGTTGACCTCTTTGTCTTCCTTTTCACTTCCCTCAGAGTTCTTCCTCTTCTTGGCCTCATGGCAATCCTTTGCATAGTGCCCCTTCTTCTGACAATTATAACACAAGACCTTTGATACATCCCTTTTTGGCCTTTGCCTTCTTCCTGGATCTTCCTGTCTTGACCACCAGAGAAGTTCCTGTGCCCTCCTTCATTTTGAATTGAAGATCATCCTTTTCAATCCTTCTAAGCATATCCTCCTCTCCAGGAAGGGGATCCAACTGAGATATAATCCTAACCAAGGACTCACATTCTTTTGGTAGCCTTTGAAGAATTAAGAGTGACAAACACTCAGGATCCATGTTTAGCCCAGATGACTCAAACTTAGAAACACTTGATCTTGCCTCCCCCACAAATTGTTTGCAGTTGGCAAATTTCAACTTGAAGAACTTATTGAAGGCAATCCCCTTCTGATGGACAGAGTTACCAGCATACTTGGCCTTGAGCATTTTCCATAGAATGCTACCCATCCTCTTCTGTTCCTCCTTTAAAGTCTCAGAAACCCATGCCATATGACTTTCATCCAAATGCCTAAGAATGAGATGATAAGACTTCTTCTCTACCTCTGAACTAATCAAAGTATCATCTGCATCCATAATATCCACACAACAAATGTTGTCCAACTCACTGTCCATTAATACAGACCAAGCACTATAGTTTTGACCCTTCAAAACAATCCTGGTGGAGCTCTGGAATCTGGGATATAGGACATCTTCTTGGAAAACTTGAGGTCTTTGAGGTTGTCCAGAGTAAGGTATAAGGGTCTATTCTGCTTGGAAGTAATGATGATGATGGTACTGATAATGTGTGAGAATTATTGGCCCACAAGCTTAGTCAAAGAGCAGTACTTAAAGCAAAAAAAAAAAATGCTGAGACAATAATGTCTTATGATTGATCCTAAATATGAGGCAGAGGCAATGGCACATATTTAGGATCCATCATAAGAAATTATTGTCTCAGAATTTCTTTTGCTTTAAGTACTGCTCTTTGACTAAGCTTGTGGGCCAATGATTCTCACAGTAGATATGCTTTTTGAGGAAGGATTGAATTCCTAAGCAGCTGATGATCCAACTGAACCTATCAGATCATGAGAATCAATCTTGAGCTCATGCTGGTTTACATCCAACACAGTATGTACATGCTTATGTACATACAATCTGCACATGTGGCCAAGATCTAGGGTGTTGGAGAATCAAAAAGTAAGAGGCCATCTATTGAACTGAGTTGCAAATCGGTGGGCTCCTGATCATGATCACTGTGTGGAGTGTAGAAAGATACATACACTTTGAAGTGGAACTTACATTGATGATTCAAACTAGTCAACTAACCCATTTGGAAGAATAATAGTATGAGAGAGAATACTCAAACTTGTTGAGATTTTCCAGAGAGAAAACCAACAACTTTTTATCTATTGATTGTTCTTGTGGTCAGTGTTATGGTTGATAGAGTTTTGAATTGTAAGGAAGGATCAGGAGAGCACTCTAAGATCAAAGATTAATAAATAAAAGAACCCAACAACCAAATTAGATGAACCTTGGAACGTGCATGCATGTTGTTATGCATTATAAATATTTTTGAAGTTTGATGGATTTTTTGATTTAAGAATCAAGATGGGCAGGTGGGGGTATCTGAGAGCTCATCAACTTCCAACAGGGAAAAGGAAAATCATGTTTTTGAATCCTGTTTGAGTTCTACAGTGTGATCTCACTCAAGAGGATCCCCTTCTTCTTTTATTTTTTCCCTTGGAGCTTCCAGAATTCTGTGAAACTATTTTTTTTCTTTTTTTCTTTTTTTTTGGTTATGATCATTTAGGGGTTGGTTTGTATTACAGGGGAGGGGGTTGTTCCATTGCTAGTGAGCTGATGAATAGTATCACATAAATCAAAAAAACCGGTTGGTTAAGAAATCTTCTTGATCTGTTGGATGATTTGGAAAACTCCAAGATAAACAAAAAAAAATCAAAGTGTAAAAAAGCAGGAGAAAATTTTGAATGTTAAAAATGATTGAATCAAACAAAAATCTGCCAAAAGGTTCCTGAGCTGAATTTTTTTTTTTTTTTTTTTTTTTTTTGGATCTATCCAGAAGAAATTAATCTAAATTTAAAAATAAAGAAGGAGGGGTACAGGATTTGGGAATCTTTTCTTCATATGTTTTTGTTGGTTCAGAGGGTTTTGAGTGAATTCATTCCTTTTTAGATTTTTTTTCATTAACTAATAAAATTGAATCAATGGTTTATCTTATACATCATTCTGCAGACTTATCTCCTCCTCCCTGTATGTACATAACCACACTCACCCACTAAACACTTTGGATGGGCTGGAAGTTGATCAAGGCCAAGTGTCAAATTTGTTTTGATATTTTAACTTCATCAAATCATGATCCATTGCCCTATGCATGTCATTACTAATACTTATAACTGTTGGAACCAACACATATGTGCCACAATCTGTCACAATAATCCATAATCTAAAGTATACAACAAACACATGTGCATAGAATTTATACCATATCCCATAAAATTCTGAGAGTGATAATATTAGAGTAAGGCAATAGACTAACAGGTGATGAGCACCTCTTCTCCAAAATAGAATCATCACTACTTTAGAATACCCACCTATTGATATAAACCCTTCCCCTGAGAACTGACAGATTTTGAAAAATCTAATAGGGTGGCTTTGCCACCCACTCAAATCTTGGAAGCTTTGAAAACTACAGGGGTTGGAATGGATACAGGATTCAGGACCAATCCTGCAATTTACCTTCCTTCCTTCATCTTCCATTCTCCCCAACTACTTATCCTTTCCCATTGACTTCTCTCCCATCTACCATCTACTACCACTGTCCACAACCACACCTAATCCAATCCAACAAGAAGGGAATGTACTGGAACACAATTTTTTTTTTCTAGTTTAACCCATTTTTTCCCAAGGGTTTTGGCCCAATATTTCTGCCCAACCTCCCTCCCACCTTTGATGGTCAGTATCCAGGAAAATAAACAAATAAAATTCTGCCTTTGATTGGATCTATCCCTCCATAGATCATCTGAAATTTTTCATCTTCAAAAATTACATTCACCCATCACCTTTTCAGTGATATTTTTGTTAGGTTGGTCATTAGTTCTGTTTTTTCATAACAATCTAACTGTGATGAAACTGACAAGGTTTGAAGGCTGGTTTTGAAGGAGGCCAGAAATAAAGCCAAGCTAAAAAAAAAAAAACTCAATGGTTTTCTGTGAGTATAACTCAGGTTTGAAGGTATTGGTAGTCTCAATGGTTTTCTGTGAGTATAACTCAGGTTTGAAGGTATTGGTAGTCCAGATGGCTCTTCAAGATCACTCTTTTGATTTCATATGCACTGCTTTGAGTGAAAATATCTCCTGCAAATCCTTCCACCACTGAATCAGACTTTTTAATACAACATGCCATCTCCTCCAAGACCCAGATGAGTATGAAAAAAAAAGAAAAATGGAACAAATTCACAATGAGGAAAAGATATTCATGTACTAATTAGTAGAAAGAAAGTCAGGTTTTTACCATTCAATTTTTTGTGGAAAATTAGCAATATCTGTATCAATGAAAAATTGTGCAAGGTGGAGTGAAAGAGGAGCAAAAATGGTTTTTTTTTGCCTTGCTGAAGGTGGAGAAAGCAAGCAAAAAAAGGTTTGAGGGTTGCACAAGTGTAGTGAGGTGTAGATGGAAGTGGAGAAGCTGATAGTTTGCACAAGGTGGAGGGAAACATTTGTGCAGGTGTGAGGGGCTTGGTCTGTACAAGGTTGAGAAAGGAAGAAGCAAATTTTGAAGAAATATGAGAGAGGGAGATTGCACCAGCAAGATTTAGGAGAAAAGTTGAGAAAGAGATGAGTGGAGCAAGCAAAGTGATTTTTGGTTGAATTGCTGAAGGTTGATCAAGAAAGAAACAAAAAGGATGAGGTTTTCACAGGAATGAGTTAGATGAGGAAATAAGAGGAGAAACATTAAAATTAAACTCAAGGGGGAATTGACAATCAGTTTAACAATGGTGAGAAAGATTAGAAGGATTTGGCCAAGGTTGAGAAAAAAAATGGTGTTTGCTGAGTGAAAACAAAAATTTCATACAAGCAAATCAAAGCTTGGAGCTGAGCAGATAAGTTTTTTGGTGATACTGGATTGATTGAACAGGCTAACAATGTGTTTATTTTAGTGGCTGGTTGTTATTTCACTGTTTGATCAAGAAAATGGAGAGGTGCAAGAACAGTTGGGGATGGACAGATGGGTCAAAAGGGTACAGATGAAACTTGGGAATTTTCAAAGGCTTTGAATAAGTCTTGTAGGAAAGATTTTAAATAAATTTTACTAATTTCATAGATTCTGTCATCATTCAAGTTCAAGGGTTATTTTCTACATAATCTCTTGAACATATCCTATTCATTGGTACCATCTACCTCAGTCTAAAGGCTTGACAAAAACAAAAACCTCATAATTAGTGTGCTGAGCTAACAAACTTAGGCTTATGCAAAAGTGACCTTCCAATCTTGGAAACTCAGTCTATAACTGAAACCCTTGCAGTTCTAAACAATTACCAGTTGAACATCCAATAAATTTATAGAAAACCTAAATCAGTTCAAAACTCTGCTTAAGGACTGGTCCCATTCCCCGCATAGCTACCTCTGCTCATTTTCATCATTTGAATTAAATTTTTCAATTCCTTGCACATAATTCATTCCTCCAGACATATTCATGTATTTTCATGGTCTATTGTGTTTCACTTACACTAAAACCTTCGATAAGCTGTAATATACATTTAATTTTACCCTTTTTGTTCCTGTCATTCATTGTGTCATTACTCTCTATCTATAGACAAATTCCAATCAGTTAATTGAAAGAAGCTGATGAATGAGAATGAATTAAAACCAGCAGAGGGGTAGGCTGAGGAGACTTAATCAAGGTGTGCATTGGTTTAGGTGTTCATGACAGAGACTGGAAGGTTTGAGGTGAGGAGGTTGAATGTGGACATCAGACTGTGGTTAAAGTTGAGGTTGGGAAGTAACTCTCACCAGTTACAGATCAGGTCTTGAAGGACTGTTGCTGTGGGGATGAGAGTGGTAAATGTTGAGTTTGAGGTTGAGACAGAAAGTTGGAAGTTTGAGGCATTTTGAAGGGCAATGAAGAAAGGGAGAAAGAAAGAATCAAGAAATGAAGAAAGGAAAAAAGAAGAGAAGACAACAAAAAAGGGGGAAAAGATTGAGGGATTGAATATCAAGTGTTTGATCTGTGATTGAGAGGTTGGAGTTTCTGTCAGTCTCCTTCAGTGGTTGAGTCCCTTATGGGTTCCCCTTATGATTTTGGGTTTGGAACTTGAGGAAGATTACATAATCATTTTAGAGCAGTCTGCTCAAGTGAGACACAGTACAGCATTGAACAGATTGAGGGAAAGTGGAATGAAACTTCAACAGTTATATCTAGTAACCCCTGGTTACCTTATAAGGACCATGCAGTCCACTTGAATATTGTTTACTCAGTTATTTAAATTCATAAATTCTATTCATCCATTTCCAAGATCAAAGTTATCACATTGGGATTTGCCTTGGTTTCCCTTTATTGGAACAAATCCATTCTCCTTGAATTTTTCCTGAGACTTAAACCAATTTTTGCACTTTGAAGTTAGCCTTGCTATACTTGGAATCCCCTTGAAATCATCCTTCTCCCATTTGCACTCACATCCACCTAAGATTTCTCTATAGTGCATGGGGTGATTTTGTGACAGATTTGAGGAAATTGAGTAGAAGAAAACTCAAATCAGAGTGATTTTGAAGGAAAAGATGAATGAAATGAAATGGGGTTTGAGGATAAGCTGTAAAATTGCAAAAAAAGAGTAAGAGAAATTTATTTGACAATAAAGATAAATCCAAGATTTTTAAAGGTGAGGTGATCAAGCATGACGGGAATAAATATGGTGTTTTCAGGGAAGTCTTGATTGAATTTTAAATAGAAATACCATTGGTAAACAGAGGAAGAATGGTTTTCTGTTGGTAATCAAGGGATTAAGTAGATTATAATTTCACTGGAGGCTTAAATAGGCCAGTGTGGTAGGGAATAATCCAAAGGGAATTCCAGAATCACTTATTTTCTTATTCCTCTTGCATCCTCAAAGCTTTTATGGCCTTTTACAGTGAAATTAAAATTAAATCAGATGTATTTTCTGGTTTTTCTCCCATTCTCAGAATCCATTCAACTCCAGAAATGACTCCTCCTTGTACCCCATCTCCTCATAGAAAAAATTCTTTCACCAGTGAAACCAAAAGCAGATTTTTTGCCCAAAACACCCAATTAAATCCTGATCCAGTTCCAGCCTCTCCTCACACCAACCTTGCATTACTCAATGTTTTTTTTTTGGTAAACTAATCCCTCTTCTTTCTCTTGAACTGCCTTTTTCTTGCAGCATAGTTCCAGTGGCTCCTCCAATGACGCTGATTTTATGCTTCCACCTCAACCTCCTTTTCAGGGAAGACCCAGAAACCCCCAGGATTTGATGGTTTCCATTTTCTTGAGTCACACTGGAATGGTGAGCAAAAATAATTTTGATGGTCCTAGGTTCAATAAAAACTACATGAAGCAATCAAACCAGTTTTATATGAATTTAGGTTGGCCTTTCATCCAGAATTGTAAAATTCTATTATTTAAAAATCAAACTTCTTTTCAAAGAAGTTGAGAAAATTTTCTGTATGCTGCTATTTATCTTTTTGTTTTAGCCAGCATCTGTTTTGAACCATATTCTCATCATATTGAATTGAAAAATCCCAATTAAATTATTAAAACTTGTTTTTTTTTTTTGAAGAAAGTATATTCAAATTATTTGGAAAATCCCACAAGAAATTCACTTCAGAAAAAAAACTGGACCACTTGAAGACAAAGGATGCCACTGGCTGCTCCTTGAATTAAATCTGTTAATTTTTCTTGCTCAGATCTTGAATCAAATTTGAAAAAAACCCCTGGTTTTTATTTTTACAAAAGAGTTAGTAAATTCTCTATATCTTCACAGAAAGCCCATCAAAAAAATTGCTCAAATCATTAATAAAACCATGGATCTTGGCCAGGCTCACTCTGAATATTCACATCAAGGACAACTAGGGGGGAAAAAAATGATGCAAGCTAAAGCCAACTTTAATGAAATTTCTAGAAAAAAATATGGAATGCAGAGGCTGGAAGGCTGAACTTGGGAAATAAAATAATATATTTATCGCAGAAAAATTGGAGAAGCTTCTAGTAATATTACTCAAAATCTGGAATCTTAAACCACAGCAGTTGATTTCAATAACTTTTTCATTGCAAAAGAAAATAAGAAATAACAATACTATCATGATTTTTATTTATAGCCTCCAGTAGCCAGAATTATTGATATATTAAAAATACAGGAAGCTGGAAAAATCCCTAGGCCTAAAGCAATGGAAAATGACAGTAAACCAGATCACATTTCTAATAATTATTCACTACTTTAAGTTCAAAAATTTCTTTGGAAAATAATTTTAAAATTAGTTTCCTGATTATTACCCATTTTCACACAATTCAAAACTTTTCTAAAGATTCCACTTCATCATTACTCTGGTTTTTGCCAAATGATTAAATTTAAATTATATTTTTTAAAATAATTTGCTTCATTTGGAATATCCCAAAGGCCTTAAACACTCAAAATTCTCTTTTTAAAAATTTTTCTCATTGGAAATTGTGATCCATCCCAAGGTCTTGTCAATTTTGGTAGATGAAAACTTTGAAACTCAAAATTTTCCTTGAAGTTACTCTAGCAATTCCTGAATATTTTCAAAATTTCTGATTTTTAACTGTCCTTGATGCAGGTGATGTGTTGAAGAGTTATTCTCTTGTGGTGGTAAATTAGGGTTCTGGGGAACTCTGGATGTTGTGATTTTAACCATGTGCTTCAATGAATGATATTGAAAAGGTTGCTTTCTGTATTTCTGCAAGAAAATGTTCCAAATTTTCTAGATTTCAGATATCAAAGGGACTCCTCCTCTGAGAATTCTTTTTTGAAGGGTTATTGATAGAACAAGAATTTCTTCTTGAAATCCAAATATATTTTTGGGACAAGCTCAATGCAAACAATTTTTTTCAAAGGGGAGGATGAGGTGAAATTTGTTTTTGATATTTGAATTCTAATTTTCTAATTTTCTATTTTTGTAACCTAGTCTGCTTGATCCAACTTTAAGGGGAAAATCAAAGAGTCAGATGCATGATGGCAAATACTTGATGGAAACAATCAAAGATTCAGATGGAATTTGCTGTGAAAATTTGGTTTTGAGAGCTTTTAGCAGGGGCTAGAACCAATTTCAATTAAAAATAAATCTTTTTTGTTCAGCAAGAAGCAAAAATGTTACATACTTAGAAAATGCACTTAAAATTTCCCAATGGAGGCCATTTGTTGATTGAAGTTGGTTGAAGCACAGAAAAAAACCTTAAAAAGAACTTGTGGAGGTAATTTTCCCGATTTCAAAGCAATATCAGCAGCTATATTGGCTCCCAAGCTTGGTGGTCTGCAATCTCGTCGAATAAAATGGCAAGAAAGGTCAGGTCCAGAGCTGTTGAATTTAATAGTAAATCCATATCAAACAGAATACCACTACTGGGTACATTTGTTGGTGAAAAAGGCCGAGTTAGCCTAAACACGGGGTGTTGTCCATGCGAGGCCAGGGTAGGTCTGTACAGAATACCGGTAGAGATTGAGCAGAATTAGGCGGGTTCCCATCATAAAAGCATCAGCGAAACCGTCTCTGAGAGCTAGATGCCCACCTAAAAAACTAAGCACAACTTCATCACAAGGTGCACATTGGTCCATTCAAATTAATCTAGGAGATATCTAAGGACCTAGGGGAAAAAGCTGGAAGGCAGCCAAGGTGAAGGGGATGAGGTGAAGCTTCGATGCTTACAGAAGGAGCCCCGAGTCATGTGCGAGGACTTTATGAATTACCAATGAGATATCAGGAGATCTGAAGCCCTGTTTGACTACATTTTAGGCAAAATTTCAGGTCATAATATGGATGTAAAAATGTGAGAAAGGTCATATGAGATTATCGCATGTGGTCACTCAAGAGCGCGGCCCAATAAAGCCTCGTCCACCCCCAAGTCTTCCAAATAGATGCGCATTTTAATTTGGTGAAATTTATGCTAGAGGACTAACCCCAAGCGTTTTGTCGCTTGAGTATACCTTCCAATTTGGGATGTGACCAGCCGATTTGCTAGCGGCTCGGCTGAAACCCTTTTAAATGGAGTAGAGCAAAAGCACTGAAAATCGAGAGTAAAAGTTAAGCATACATAAGCATCAGCAAAGCAATGTTATGATGCGGTCTTCAAAATCTATTTTTCTTCTTATCAGAGGTGGGGACAAGGACTGATACATTGAAAGGCCCGCAAAACGCAGGGGGCTAGAATAGTAACAATCTCGATGACTCGCGATAAAATCAGGTTTTCGAGGATCATATCCGGTGAAAAACGTAGCATGGAACACGAACACCTTGAATTTTGATTAGCTTGGATACGTGTGATAGGTCTGGGCGGCTCTAGGTAAAATATCTGTTCTAGATTAAGTATTTGTTCTAGAGAAAATATCTGTTAGATCAAGTGTAGGTAACAACACAAACGACACCATTGGAGGTATGATACAAGATGGCTCGAATGAAGGAATATCTTTCGACATTGAGACTCGTATATGAAATGGTTGCTTCCGTGTCGAATGAAAAGATTCATGCCATCCTGGTTTCGGAGGGGACCGAGAGATATGGGGGCCAAATCGATTGATAGCTTGGTTTAAGCGGATTAGTCCTTCTTGGGAATTTCAGATGACTGTGGAGTGGGCTTGTTTGAATTTTGAGCCAATTCTACTTCAGCGGAGATCCTGTCTTTGGCCCTGACGATCTTACTCAAGAGATACTTGCTTGTATTTTCGTTGGCTTTGTACATTCGGTCATATGCCTTCAACATGTTTGTCAACTCTTCAGAAACCACCGAATGATTAGGACCCTCGGAGAAGGGTACATTTTTGACGTTTAGAATTTGGCAAGCTTCATCAACTGTCATCTTGTGTTTACGAGTAATGATAGAACCGTCACCCGCCATGTTACCGAGGGCCGCTCCGCCTCTTTCACCAGCCCCGCTTGTCGAGTGCGATGTCCCAGAGCGAGCATCTAGAACAAACCAAAAGAAAATCGAACGTAAGTCAACTGATTGCTCATGAGCCTGAGTCTACGTGAACACTCACTTCGAGCGGCCTGTTTATAGGCTTCTACAAATGCTTTTCCTAGGATCTGGGAACCAAGTATAACGACTTGCGAGACGATGCGTGGTAAGGACTGCGTAGAAGCGGATCAGCATGAGCGAGCAGTGTGAACCCATTCCTAAAAGTAATTGTACTAACCATTCCAGTTCAATCGCGCGATACACCCCAAAAGTCTTTCGCGGACATCGATGCCCATCGGAAACAGACCCAAGTCCAGTGCGCGCGTGATGAATGCTTTGCCCGGTCGCAGCATGGTCCCAGACGCCAGATAGAGCATATGCATCGGTGCGACCCAAAATTACATCTGATGTTCAAGTGAACCTCGCTGAGCCCAAGGGCCCATCACTGCCTGCGGGTCAGTAACCCCCGATTATCTTTTCAAAAACACACCTGGCAGATGGACGGCAACCAAATGCAAATTCTGCCAGATCCTCAGCGATAAGAAATAGCGTTACATCATTTGAGCTTCTGAGTTGATTTTCAACAAGTACTCTGGGCCTTTGGCTTTGATGATTGAGAAATGATAACAAAACATCAATCATAACTATGAAACTAAAACCTAGTCAAATGGCAAGAGTCTCTCATGCCTGATTTATTTATCCCATCACTGTTCACACTTGTATATCTTCACTTAGACTCTTTTGATCATTATAATTCCTTTATGATCA
Organism: Puccinia polysora; assembly: GCA_025617555.3. Classification (NCBI taxonomy): domain Eukaryota; kingdom Fungi; phylum Basidiomycota; class Pucciniomycetes; order Pucciniales; family Pucciniaceae; genus Puccinia; species Puccinia polysora. The sequence goes on along the minus strand of CM062647.1, from coordinate 8,144,728 downwards.
CTATTTCTCTGGGTTGGACTGTAAGATGTCAAGGACCTTGATACCTTTTAGCCATTAGGGGTGATAAAAGAAGAATCTGAAAATTTATTCTTATGAATTGATCAAGTATACAGACTTCAAAATATGGAAATATTGAAAATTCACTCATTTGTTGTTTTTTCTGAATTGGCATATATTCAAAACAAAAGCAAGCTGAATTGAAGAGGGACCAGATCACTCTGGTATTATAATCCTGCTATCCTCAGTCTTTATGCAGAGGAATCAAGGTTATGTTAGATCCTGAAGCTTACTAAAAAATTCTGAAACCAGTTGTCTTCTGTGGATATAATTGAAAAAAATATTCATTGTATGGAAAAAGGATTTATTTCTGAATTTGGGAGCAATAATCTAAGCTATATGAAATGTAGTACAAGCCTATTGGTATTAAAGATTTATTGGAATGCTTTGGTTTCCTTACCATGGTTCAAATTTCCTTATCAAAAATATGAGTTCAAAGAAGTCCATCATTAAGCTCAAGAAATTAATCAATATCACTTAATTATTTGATTGTAATTAATTTGTCTTATATTTTATGGACTCTTTTGCTATGAGTCATGGAGTCTGGGGTGAATACAGCTTAGATGGAGCTGGTATTTATCCCTTTCAGTTCTATTTATGATTATGAAGTGAGCCAAGAGAAGATGGAAAACGTGAAAAAATTTCAGAAAGGAATTAATATTTTGAAAATGTGTCATTCTTGATGAGATTAAAAGGGGAATTTGAATTTGCATGCAGAAGTTCATTGCACAGCTATAGGACTACATGTGAGTCTGGAGAGGCATGAAAATGACATTTAATGATTTTTAGCTGCTCTTGTGGCTGTGTGCAGGAATTTTTAAAAATAAATATTCATTCAAATAACTCCTCAGCTATAAAAAATCCTGAAAATTGGCTTAATTTCTCACATATGGTATACACACAATATTCAAGTGAAACAAAATTTGTCTTATTTGAACCGCCGATATCTCCAGCTACCTAAATTGCAGGAAGGATTAGATTTTTGGGGTGGTTTCATTGAGTGAATACACATAATTTTCAATCAAAAAACAAAAATTGCAATGGTATTTCATTTTTTGTTATTTATTTAATGAATTTTACACTAGGTTTCAATTTTTTGTTTTAATTATTCTTATTAAATTTTGAGAAAATAGCAGGCAAAATAAGGATATTCCCAGATTGAAGAAGCTCCCCAAGGTATTAAAAGCTTTTGAGAAACAGCTCAATTAAAAGCAATATCTAAATAAAAATATAGCTATGGCTTAATATTATAGCAAGGGCTGGAAAGTGAGTTACCAAGATCTTGAAAGATAATGAAAGAAAGATCTTGTCAAATTTGGCAATGACAGTTGGATGAGATTAGCAAAATCTAGAAGACAGACAAATCTAAAGAGCTTGGGTGATTGAAAAAGAAATAGCTCCTAAAAGGTAACAAAGGCTATTTGATAAGACAAGAAAATTCCTGAAGACAGGCACCATGTATTTAGTCAGTTGGGATTAGAAAAGGATTGGAAAAGATAATCAAATAATCAGAATGACAATTCACAGGTGAAAGGCACTAAGATACTGTTTAACCTTGGTAGATCAGAAGGAAAGTGGATGATTCAATTGCCCTTGTGGAAATAAGGGAAGGTTACTTCCCAAATTGTCCTTGAGTTTGGAATTTATTGATTCTAGCATCTGTAAGGTGTGGGATGTGCCCTTAAGTTGAGAGATAGAGATATGAATTACTTTCCCAAAACTATGATCCATGGTGTTGTGTCCCCCTTTCAACCCATGCTGAGGGAGGGGGCTTTTATGCCCTCCCCCTCAACCCTAACGTAAGTACAAACACAAAGACAGCCTGGAAGGCAAATAAAGAAGAAACCCTAAAAACCAGAACCCTAGACTAACCCTAATCCATACTGCCAAATCCCTCAAGCCCACCTGCCATTACACACATCTGATTTGTCCTTCTCATGAAGCAGCCCTCCACCATGTCCAACTTGGGCCCCCCGCGCTTTTCCGTATCCCCCCAATGCGCTATTGTTATTTCCCTGGTCCCGTTGGTTGGCTTTTGCTTGCGCGCGTCCACCCATGCACAAAACCCCACAATGGCCCCGCCCTTACCTCCCGCAAACTTGGTTGGGCCAGCTCCATTCCTAGGTCTGCAACATCTGAGTGGGTTGCGGCCCACCGCATCTTGGTAAGGCCCAACCCGTACCTGGTGTGCTGAGCCCCGCAGCGCCTACTTCCAAGCACGCAGCAGCTACTTCTGAGCCAGCAGCAGCCACTGCTGAGACCGCGCTGTGGTGTTGTATTTATAACCTTGGATTGGGAACTGCATCGCGGGCTGCGTGCTCAGCATTTGGGGTGCGCGCGGTCTCAGCAGTGCCTGCTGCGGGCTCAGCACCGGGTGCGGGTTGGGCCTACTCTGGGAGTGGCAGGATTGCAACCCGCTCAGACAACGTGGACCATGTGATGGAGCCAACCCAACCAAGTTTGTGGGCGGGTAGTTTGGGAAGCGGGAGGGGGGCAATAGCAGGGTTATATGCGCCAAGGAGGTCCGTGCAAGCATAGGTGCGGACCAATCCGCGGATCACAGGATTTGCAGACGCGCACGGATGAATAAAAGCGGGGGCTCCAAGTAGGACACAGTGGAGGGCTGTACCATGAGAAGGACAAACCAGACGTATGTAACAATGGGGGGAACAGTTTTGGAGGGAGTGGATGGTTGGGGTAGGGTAGGGCTAGGGTTCTGGCTTTTAGGGTTTCTTTTCTATTTGTTGTTGGGCTGTCATTGCGCTTGTACTTAGGTTAGGGTTGAGGGTGTGGGTATAAAGTCTGCGCTCTCAACCCCATATTGGAGGAGGGAAATTCAATTTCAGATAAATTGAACTGGATTGGAAGGAATATGCATCAACATTTCTTTACCTCTCTCCCCTCTACAATTGTCCCTTTCTCATCAAAATAATCAACCCCAACCTCCTTACAGACGCTTAGACGAATAACTTCCAAACTTGAGGACAACTATAGGGAGTTTCTCCCTTCTGTTTCCACAGCGCGCACCCCAGCTGCTGGTCCTGACCTACCAAATGCTGAGTGCGCAGGCCGTGGCACAGTTCCTGATCCAAGGCTATATAATGAAACCAAACAGTGAGTAAAGAAATGGCCATAAATGAGTCTTGTTTCAAGTATCATTTCAAATTTTACACTCAGAAAAAATTAGGCAAAGAGTGAAATGAGAGCATATGGTGGAACTCAAAGGAAAAAAAATTAGGTAAACACTGAGAAAGCCAGTGAAAAAAGGATAGTGGAATCAAAATTGCAAGCTGCATAGAAATATTAAAAGATAGTTAATTGTTGCAGACGTATACTAGAAGTTGATTGTATTTAGAGCCTAATTTCCAAAAAATTCCAAACTTGTAATATCATTGAAATTTAGTCAAATTGGAAAAGTGATAAGCTAAAATTACTCATATCAAGATAATTCAAAGAAGAAAAAAAATAAACAACCATTTCTGGCTCTTTTTTTTTGAGATAGATGGTACCATCAGGAATTTTATTTTCAAGGAGCCATTCATAGTTTTCAGCAGATTTCCCTTTGAAACATACTAAATTTAATCAAAAATATTTGTTATGAATTATTAATTTCTTGTCCCTGGGAATCTTGATGGATTTTAATCTTTATTATTTAGCAAAATCCTCTATAGTAATTTTCTTGTCTTTTGTTGCTTAAGGATTGTCTCTTGGGTAGTATTAAGTCACCAAATTCACTGGGAAAGCTAGTTTTTTCTTTTGAAATTTCCCACTGTTCATAAATCCTTCATAATTCTTACCATGGAATTATTCTATTTTAAACAAGAAAATCAATTTAGTTATTAGAATTCTTTTGCATCCTAAAATTTTGAAATCAAGATTTTAAAGAATTAATTTTTCACATATCTCAAGGCCAGTGTATTTATAGTTTTGTATCCCATATTGGTTAATTTTATTGAGATTCTCAATCTAAAATATTCATGGACTTATCATTAGGGCGTATCATAGTTAGAAAATAGGCCAATTTTTCAAATGGAGGTTTCAACCCAAATCCATCATTTAAAACCTGCATAAGTTTTTGACAAATAACCATTAAAAATCTAATACCACTTAAAGAAAACATTATCTAAGATAAGCACATAATTCAACCCACCAACGCCATCAGATTTCCTACAAAAATACAAATTAAAACGCCAACACCATCCAACTCCCACATATATGAATCCTAGAATTTCCCAAAAAATCTCAAAGAAATTCCACTGGAAGAGCTTGAATAACCTTTAGTCAAGGTTGGATATTTTTATTGGTGATTTCCTAAAGACCAATCTAAATTATCTTGAAATTTTTATCATTGATACCCCCTATAAATTCAGTCCTCTAACCTGTTCTTGCCATCCTGCTCAATCTCCATGGTTAGGCTACATGAGATGTATCTTTTAAATAAATTGAGTGATGTTTCTAAATAAATAAATGAAATTAATTTGGAACCTCATGCTCATATAATCAGATCTCATCATTAATGAGTTTTGAGTTATTGGCACACCAACCAACCTTTCAAGTAGAAATTATCATTTTTCAGAAGGAATTTAGATTAATATTCATTTTATGAAAATTTATTAATATATTTTCTAGTTTATTTGTGAATTTTAAAATCTACTCCAAATTTCATCATCTCTTGGATTTTTGTAGCACAAATTTTAGGAAACCACCCTTTTTTGAAACTTTTTTAATGAAGATCAATCCTACTAAACGTCAAGAAAACATTCAATTTGAACATTTTCATTCTATTCCTCAGGTATTTCTTAATTGGAGAAATAATAAAATATGTGCATCTTTATTCACCTCCTCAGATATTAAGAATATTTTGGAAGCTAATTGGAAAAGTTTGTGTTACCCAGAAAATTTCATGATACCCCTGCCCCCCTTTTTTCACCTCTGAGTTCTCTCTTTCTATTTTATTTTTGTGGAAGATGATTGATGAATTTTAAATCTGATGACAAAGTTCATGGTTTAGCCATTATGAACCTTTCCCCCCTTTCTTCTTTCAATTTATTGTCTGAGAATTGATGATGATAGTTAAATCACCAAGGAGGAGGAGGAATAATACTCAATTAATTTGGAGAATATTCTGAATATTCAAATTCACAATTGACCAAGATTGATTTTTATTATTTTTGATTGTAAGCCTTATTTTTTTTCTTCCTCTCTCACTCCATATAATCATCCTTTATTTTGTGATTGATTTATATTTCCCAAATCAACATAATTCCACTGGGACACCATATCCTTTGTGGCAAAGCAAAAAAAAAGCATCTCAGCTTACTAGCTTGTTTTCATAAAAATGGAATTCATTTTTCAAATATAATCAAACCAAAAATAAAATATTGAATGGGAGAGGAATTCATTGAGTCATGTTCCGTATTATTCTCATGAAAATGGAAAATTGAAAGTTTTACCCCGTACTTCTTAAAAGTAGGTCTCATTGGATCAATTATCTCTTTATTCTATTTGCATCAATTTCCTTTTCATAACCACAACTTGACAATTTGGCCTCAGTCTCTCTGGAACATCTGTAAAATCAACCTCTACATCTTATCCACTGTATTCACCTCCTTTAAATCCCCCTGCATACGCTACAGCTTCTAATCTCCTCTTTCAGGCTTTCTCTCTCTATGACTTGATGCATCCCCTAACTCTCTATCACCCCATATTTACATATACATGTGCAAAATCTCCCAATTTCTGGGTAAAAGTTCATTTTCCAAATGCTTCCAGAACAGCACATGCCAGATCTTCCTGGGGAGGCCCACCAACCATTACTCAACCCCAATATCCAGACCACCAGATCAGCATGTAGTACCATGTGAACTCCTAATCCTAGCAAAAGTCACACCTCCCTCAAGGCCTCCTCCTCAAACCTCACATCAACTGGCTTCCTCCTCCTGGACTAATTCCCCCAAGGAATTAGTATTATAATTCATAATGTTTAGTCCTCACCCAGTTGGTGCCATCTCAGCACAAGAATGGCAACCAGCCTGCTAGTATCATCTCACCTTCCCCTATGGTATTAATCTTATAGAATTAAGTTTTCAAGCCTCCTTCAGATATTTAATCCTGGAATTCCCTTATCATTTCCCCATCTTGATCTCTTTTAATCTATTAATTCTTATCATTGAAATCCATCCTTCTCATACAGTGTTCTGTGAGCAGTAGTGCACATTCCATTTGCATCTTTCATGTAAGAAGAATTTATGAAATTCCTGGGCCATCTTTAGATTTTTTTTTACTCTGATTTACTGGAGTAGGTAGATTTGAATTGAAGTGGTAGTTCAAGAGAAGGAAGAAGAAGTTTGATGGAGTGAATTGAGTGGGGTATATGGGGAAAAGAAGGAAGCTTGCCTACCTATCAGTAATGATTAAATAAAAGCAGGAGGAATTTGTAGGATTTAACCAAGACCTTAGACTTGAAATTAAGACAAATTTACCAATATTCATAAAAAATTAACCTAATAAATCATCCAAGGGAAACCGACTAATTTTGATCAAGTATATCAATTGAATCCAGGCTGAGAAAATTAGGAAGATGGGTTTTGGATTTATCAGGATCAGGGAAATGTAAAACTCAACAATGGGAGGGGGAGGCCTAGTGGAAAACAACCTAGGGGACTTTTTAGGATCATAATTATCATCATCATCCCAAGGAGCAGAATTTTTTTGTTTTTTTTTTGTGTGTGTTTGTGAAAGAGAAATTGGAAGGAATGTTGATTGTTATGGAGGATACTTGTGTATATTTGATGATGGGGAGGGGTTTTTTTATTCATTTTTATGGATGAGCTGCACAAATGAAAGGTTTGATTTATGAAACACAAAACTTCTATAAACTTTCAATTTTGAAATAAACCATTTAAGGGGTATTTTATTTTCAGAAAACTAACATTTTTAATAGTGGGTTTTGTCAAAAAAATGTCAGATTTCCAATGGTTGATTTTCTAACAATATGCCCCATATTTTCTTTTTTCTTTTAATATTCATATATAATTATGAGGATGTTTTTTTTGCAATATATAATTTTATATATATTTTATTCCTAGTTAATCTGATTATCCTGGCTCTTTCAAATATTTCAGGTTATTTTTTAGTATTAGATTGAATTATTCTTTTATAAGCTATTTAAAGGCTGGGTGGAAGACTAAACCACATTTGGGATTATATTTCAATTCTTTTGAGCTCTAGAAAAAATAAACAAAACCTCCTTAGAATATCTTGCAAATTTTTTATCATAATCTGCAGAAGAACATCACTTTTATGTTGGTAGTCAGTGGTGAATTTCAGTTTTCAACCTAGAAGTTCACACATGTTGCTCCAGATTTCAGATTTGACTTTATTTTATTTCTGGGGAAAATTTCAAGTGGCTAGATAATTGGGAGTCCCCACTTTCCATCCTATTGGCCAGGAGCTTTGAGAAAATTTTTCTAGGTCTAAATCACTAGTGATGCTTCCTGAGGGACAGCTATCAAAGAATTCTGGTAAGAATTTGCTGATATGTTCAAGAGAACTCAATACCAATAAAACTGGAATTTCTATTACTTTAATAAAATAGGAAATGAAAATATTGGAATTCTCCATCTTTTTCAGGCTTCATTAGATTTAAAAACCATATAAATTTTATTGATTTATTAGAGGTGTTTCTGCTTTGCATGATTTGAATTAAATTGATAAAATATTGCTCCAAGGATATTCTTAAATATTTCAAGGAAGCTTTCTATAACTAATAGATATGAACTCCTAGGATGGGGGGTATATCATTTTATTCATGGTCATGAAAAGGTTTACTGAGGTCATGAGGTGAAGCCCCCCTGCTTAATACATCAGAATTCTGATCTTCTGCCCCTAATTTATGTGAAAGTTGATTTTAACTCTACATTTTTTGAATCTAAATTTTTCCATCTGAGAATGTGTCTGCTAGGTTTCTTCACATTAGGGTGTATCAGAGTTAAGAAAACCCGCCATTTTTTAATGGTGGGTTTCAAACCAAATCTGCCATTTCAAGCCTGCCATTAAAAATCAAACAAAAACCACTTATTTCACATCAGACGTGTCAGAGTTACCTGGAAATAAGTGGGTTTTTTCAAATAAAGCATTTAAAGGCTTCGACCACCTGTCCATGTCATCCACCCCTGGCTTCCCACCTCCTTCTAACTCCAACCTCATTGGAAAAAAAATTGATTCATTGCTCTTTATCTCTTCATCAATATCCTCATCAATTCATCACTCTCATCACTTTATTGATTTAATAACATCCAGCTAACTCTCATCAGATAAATATCCTGATCATTTAATCAATCTCATCTGTTTATTGCTTTCATCACATCCTGCTAACTCTCTTTGGATCACTATCCTTATCACTTCATCACTCTCATCCATTTATCAGTTTCATCAAATCCTAACTCTCATTGCTTTATCCCTTTTTTCACTTCATCACTCTAATCTCTTCCTATTCTCTTTGCTTCATCACTCTCATCCTCTCATCAGATCATCACTCTTATCCGTTTATCAGTTTCATCAAATCCTAACTCTCATTGATTTATCCCTGTTCTCACTTCATCACTCTCATCTCTTCCTATTCTCTTTGCTTAATCACTCTCATCCTCTCATCACATCATCACTCTCACCACTTAAACACTCTCATAGCCCTTCATCCCTTCACCCCTCCTACTATTTTTAAATGGCCCCTCAGCAATCCTCCCCTGGCAAGTCCACTAAAAAATCCAATGGACCAAAGCAAAAATCCCCCAGGAAATCAACATCCAACAATCCTCCCCCATCAGCTTCCAAATGATCAAGTCAGCTCAAGAGAGATGATCACATCATCCTGGTAAACTGGCTAAAAATTCTGTCCAACTACAATGCTTGCTTTGGATCTGACAATGAAACACACATTGGCCAACCTCCATCCTCTAAGGTCAATGGTTATCTCCTGATGGCCAATGAACTCAAGAATAAAACAAAAGGTAGGCTGGATCTTTCATCCAAAAAGATGAGGGAGCAATTCAAGAATTATTGAGCCAAGTACAAAAAGGCCCACTCCATGTCAATCTCCACCAGCTTTGGTATCATTGACTCTGACAAAGCCAAGGGAATCAACTTGGTGGTTGATAAGTTGGACTCCATTTGTCCTTTTTATATTCAAATGGATTAAATCTTTGGAAAGAAGGCCAAAATCACCCCCCTAGCTGCTTTTGATGCCCAACAATCCAATTCAGTTGATGCTGAGGACTTGGCTGGGGATGCTCAGCCTAGCAATGGTGATCCTGAAGAAACCTATGAGTGGCCCCCATCTGATGCCAAGGAGGATATTCAAATGCAATCAGCTCCAATAACCTCTACTTTGGCATTGATTGAGGAGTCAAACCCAACCTTGGACCCCTCCCCTCCTTCTTTGGATTGCTCTCTTCCTGAGGTGGAAGAACTGGAGAACTTGGCCAATGAGGAGGATGTCATTCCCATATCACCATTGCCATCAACATCTGCACAAGTAAGGAACCAAGTTGTTTTCCCTTCTTTCCAGTTAATCCTAACTGATTTAGATTCAAAAGAAACAGGCTCATCCATTCCTGAATGGCCAAAAACTAAAGCCAATGGGGCCTCCAACATCCCCTTCAAATGAGAGTAATGATGTTCCCACACAAACCTCCTCTGCAAAGGGAAAGCAAAAGGCCTCCAATTCCATCAACATCAAACCCAATAGCATTCAAAAGAGGAGAAACACTTCAACTTTTTTGGGCTTTGAGGAGATCATGGAGAGGAAAAAGATTCTGGTAAGCCCATTGGATTCTCCTTGTTTCAAAATAAAGCTAATTCCTATTCCCCTCTGAAAAACAGTGAAATTGCAAATTGAATCTGGAAAACTTCAGTTTGAAAAGGAGAAGTGGGATTTTCAACTGGCTATTGATTTTCAAAAGCAGAAAGCCAAGAGTTTGCTAATTAGCAAAAATGGGATTCTGAGTGGAAGTTGAAGCAGGCTGAGCTAGAATTTCAAAAAGAGGAAAAGGAGAAGGATTGACAGCAAGCACAACTGCAAATGGAGAGGGAACAACTGGCAACAGAAAAAAAGGATAAGTGTTAAATGGCTGCAGCATGAATTGGCAGCAGCAGAACAGTAGATGAATTAAAGCAGATTACTCAAATGCTGGGCTTGTAAATATATTTGCTTTGATGAAAAACTTAAAAAGAAAAAAAAATCATTTTTGATTACAACAATGCTTAAGACTATTTTTAACCCCACCAATAAAAAATATTTTTTCTTTTTATTTATATTTTTTTTCCTGGAGTATCTTTTCCCACTCCCCAAGTCCCTGAAAGTGTTTCTAGTTGTTTTGTTGATTTGCATTGACCTTGCCATTCTTTTATGAGTGGCAGTCTTGATAGCAGGAAAAGTACAATGCTTGATTTTATTGGCTGCCCAAACCATTTTGACAACACCTCTTTTCTTGAAATCAATTCCAAAGCCCAGGTCAGGAAAAAAAATTGACCATCAGATACTTGATATTCATCCGTGTTTTCAATGAGTTTTCCATTTTATTTCCTGGTTGGAACTTCAAGTAAAAAGGAATACTAAGAGATGTCACCTATGTCAATGTGAGGTGAGTTGTAAAAAGAGTTGGATTTGAAGGTGACATGTGGAGAGTAGTCAAAGGGAGTAGGCCAAGATCCAAATTTGAGTGATGAGAAGGAGGGGATGCCATTGTCCTTCATTTTTTCATGGTTTGATTCAAAGGGAAGCCTGGCAAAATGGCAAAACATTTGTCCTAAAATTTGAGAGACCTTTTCTGCCTTAAGATTGAGAAAAGAATAATCTTGAGGGGAAGATTGGATAGATGATTTCTTCACATAGCGTCCAAATAACTCAAAGGGGTCCATCAATTTTTGCCATCCAATTTCCCACATTTTTCCACCTTAAGCTCTTGAAGGACAAACTGGGTTGACAAATTTTTTTGAACTGTGAAGGAAAGTGGTGAAAAAGTTTATTTACTTCTTATCTTCCTCTGAGAGTTCCTGCAAGGGCACAAATTTGATTATTGCAACCAGGGCTTGGTGATCAGATCAATCAAGGACAATGAATTTTCCACAGTGGAAGAAATGGAAGGATTTGATTGTTTTTTTGGCTTGTTCAAACTCTTCCTGGGTGTGTTTTTGACTATTCTTTTTCTTTTTGGAAAAATTGGAAGGGTACAGATCCAAAGGACATGGTTTTTGACCAGAAAAGACAACCTTTTCATTAATACCTTCCTCAGCAACTTCCAAAGACATTTCTGAATACCAAGATTGAAGCCTCTTTTGGCAAGCAGCCCTACTCTTCCCACCTATCTGTATGTTTTTCAAGCCATCTCCTTCCATCTTTTTCCCTCCCAATCCTATACTTTGATTGAGGTGAGGAACAAGACGGGATTTGATTTTTTGTGTAAAATTTTGAGGGGGGTGGGAGAATAATTGGAAATTCACCAATAAGGGTTGAGGGATTGAAAAAAAAACAAAAAACAAAAAACAGTCAGTCAAATGGACATCATGGGTGAAACAAGATTGGATCAAAAAAAATGAAACCAAACCTGGACTTGATTGCAAGTTCACCAGAAACGTGATCACCAAAAAAAAAAAAAAAAAAAAAAAAACTACCAAAAAAAACATCACATTAGCACCCCCCCCCCAAAAAAAAAAAAAAAAAAAAATATTTACTGGGGTGTGAGGGAATTGGGCTGGGCCTTTGGGTTGGGTTCAGGTCTGGTTTCTGGTTGGGTTGTGGTAAGGCCTGGGGCCACGTAGGCAGGGCCCAGGAACCAGGGAAGGGGGGGAGGTTGGTTGGCCGGGCAGGCAGGCGTGGGGGGCAGCAAGGAGGTGCAAGGGGTGGGGGAAGGACCAATGCAGAGGGGGGGCCAGCCGTTGTTGGTTGAGGGGCGGTCAAGGAGGGGGGGGCGGCCATCATCAGTCAAGGGGGGGGGGGCAGGACCAAAGCCAAGGGGGGGGGCTGTTGAAGGTCAAGGGGGGGGGGGCCAGCCATTGTTGGTTGAGGGGCAGTCAAGGGGGGGCAGGACCAAAGCCAAGGGGGGGGGGCAGGTCCGTTTGACCATTGGCTGGGGGGGAGTGGGTCCATTTGACCATTGGCTGGGGGGGGGGGGGTGGGTCAAATTGAGGGATTGGGAGGGGTTGTGGCGTTGGAATGGGTGAGCAAGCTATGGAGGGGGGAGCAAGGGCGGGGGGGCCAAGATTGAGCAAGGGCAAGGGAGTAGGAGGGAGGGGTGCAGCACTTACTTCAAAGGGGTTAGGTAATCAGGAGCTGGGTGGGGGGGGATGAGGGTCAGCCAAGAGAAAACAAAGAGGGGAGGGGGACTCACCTGACAGGATGGGGGATGGGGAGTTGGGGGGTGAGTGTATCGGTGAGGTTGGTGGTGGATGGGTGAGAGAGCAAAGGTAATGGTGGTGAGGAGGAAGGATGGGACTGGTGAGTGAGTGGGGTGAGATGGGTGAGGTGGTGGTGGTGGGCGAGGAGGAGAGTGGAGCAGTGTTTTTTGGTTCTTATTTGTGAAAAAAAACCCCTGACTTGGCCTATCTTGGGTGAAAAACCAAAACCATTTGTCTAAGTCCACCCAACCAAATGAGAAAAAAAAAATGAGTCAGCCAATGAATCTTGGGTGAACAACCAAAACCAAAAACATTTGGTGAAGGGATTTTTTACCTAATTCATGATCAAAAATTACTCATCAAAGCAAGAAAGGGTAAGAGGAAGAATCCATTCTCTCATAGAAGAAGATGAGGGACAAGATGAGATAGGGATGACTTGAGGCGGATCTGGAATATCATCTTCAAATATTTTGTCCCATTCATCTTTGATGTTTGCCGAAAGATTGTGAAGGATGATACAAGTGATAATCCAGCTGATTAGGAACTTCATATCTTTGGGATTTTGAAGCTTGTTTTGCATTTCCCTTAAGCTGGCCCATCTTCCTTTCAGGACTCCTATTGCATGCTCAATCAAAACTTGTGATTGGGCAAGATGATGGTTGAAATCAGGTTTCCCTTGATTGTTGAACAAAACATTCTGTTATGCTGGAACCAAATATTTCCCACTAGCATAAGCTTAATCAGCCAGAAGGTATTGATTGTGGTCAAAGTAGTTCTCTGGTTGTTGGGCAATCCACATCTGATTGAACACATATGAATCTTGAAAAGAACCTGGAGGACAGCATGGAGGGATATGAACTTATTGTTGTTATCAAAAACAAGTTGTAGTGCCACAGAGTATCTAAAAAAACAGACAAAAAATATTTGTTCAGTGTGTGATCAACGGTTTTATCAAAGCAATTGGAAAAGATATGAATCAATTGCCTTTTTTTCCAATCAAAATATTGGTTGCCATCTATCTTGGGTTTTTGACTCATGGGGATGGTGGTTCCATTGACAAAACCAAGTCAACCAGTAAATCCTTTGGTTTTGATTACTTGAGATATCTCCTGGCATTCTTCTTTTTTTAGCCAAGAAAGCACAGAGAAACAGAAAGATAGGATTGCAATCATGACTCTTTTGGTGTATGAGTCAATGGTTCCATAACCAACTGAGAATAGATTTTCTAATTGATGAATTGCTGCTCCACTTACTTTTGATCCAAATCTACAAAGAGCAACAGCCAGTTGGATAGCTGGATCATGTTGAGGATTTAAAGAATTATTCTGGAAGATGTGGTGGTCTTCAATCATCTCCAAAAAGATTTTTGAATGAAGGCAATAGAGTTTGGAAAAGTTACTGGAAGCTTAAGTTGGGGAGGAGATGAAGCTTTTGCCTTTCATACATAGGGTTGTGGCAAGTTTGTCTTCTTGGAACCATGTATTGCTTTTGTACTAGAGCATTTAAAGCCAACCAATTTGATTCCAAATTGGAGTTCAAATTGGAGTCTGAATGGCAGTCAAATACTAACAAAAGTTCATTCAGCTTTTTTGGATTTTCAACTTGCTGCCAAGAACTTTGATGGGAAATGTTGAGAAAGATGGTGATTTGATGTGGGGTGATGAGATGATGATGGGATTTGTGTGAAGATGGAGATGTAAAGCAATAGAGATGTGAACCAATAGAGATGTGAAGCAATACAGATGTGAAGTGATGGATATGAGATGTGTGTGATGTGATGGAGATGGGACTGGTATGGATTTGCTGATGTGGATGGGTGTTTTAGATGTGATGGATGGTGGATGGATGATGATACATAAATGGCGGGTTTAATGGCGGGTTTAATTTTTGAAATCTGCCATTTTAATAAAACCCACCATCTTGAAATACACCAGCTAAGGGGTATGTGTATTTCAGAAACCCACCATTTTTAATCGCGGGTTTTGTCAAAAAAATGGTGGGTTTCTAATGGCATGTTTGCTAACTCTGCTATGCCCTATTAATTATTTTTCTGAATTATTTTTATTCTGAAATTAATTCAAAGATATATGCTTCAGAATAAAATCATAGCTTCCATAATGCCCATAAAAAGGCTAAAAGTCCCACCAAACTAGCACCATACCTCTTCTCTGTCTCCTGAATTTTTATATATATCAAGAGGTTGGTTTTATTGATGATTGAATATTTTTACACATTATTTTGGGTTATGGAAACTCCTAGTCCTTCAAATCATGTACCTATATATACTCTGAAGTTTTTCAATTGGGTTGGTTTGAGCTAAAAATGAGGTTATTTCCATTGATTTTTTTCATTTTTTCATCAGATCATGATATCTAAAATTTAATTTTGAAGATTTTATATTTACAAAAAGCCTTTTTCAAATTCTGGGCCATGTGTGAAAAATTGGGAATTTAATTTTTGTAATAGCTTCAGCAAAAAACAGAGGGTATCAACTCAATTTTTTTGGCCATGGGCCTGTCACTTACAGTAAATAAGTTCATATAATCCGCAGGGATACTTCTGAAAGCATATATGCCTAGTTATTCCAGTTTTCCATATATTAAATTTCACTTTTCTCAGAATATCATAAAGCTTATTCTGCTGAATACTTCAGGAGTGTATTGAGTTTCTCAAAGTGATTGTTCCAATTATCAGTTTATGTATATGATTATATCATTAATTTAAGCTTTAATTCATGGTTGAATGCTTAAAATCCCAAATTAATTGCCAGTAATTAATTGAAAGGGAGAATCTTCATTGAACCAGGATAAATTGACACCATCAAAATTACTAAGTCCAACCCTTTTTTCAAAAAAGGCATGATTATAGTAATTTTTTGCTAAACTCATGCCTTCTGTTGTGGCTTCCCATCCCAGGAAGGCATTTAAAACTTGAACAGATGTTCAAATAAAAAGAAAGGCATCAATATAGAAAATTAAGGTTTTGAATGCCTTTTTAAGGTTTAAAGGAGTGCCTTTTTTGTGATAACAAACCTTTTGAAGATTTTTTGGCCCCTCCAAGGTGTCCAAACATTAATTGAGGCCTTGGGTGGCTAAATTAATGCCTCCAGACCTTCTTTGGGATCTGGCTGGGGTAAAGTTTTTTTGATTTTCCAAATGGGGACACAAATAAAGTTAATTTAATATCCAAAAAAATCAATAAATAATTTTTTTTCAAGGAACCCAAATCTTACCTCAGAATTTATTTTTTAAGAAAAAAACATCCAATGTAAGATAAATAAGAAAAATGATCAAGCTTCATTTTTCCCCAAAACAATCAAATCTTTCAAGTAAAATATAAATAAATTCCTGCCAAACATGAAAAAAATAAAACAAATTCTAAATATAACTATTTGATAAGGTTAACTCAATTATTTTCCAATTTTTAAACAAAAATAATCAGAAAAATTATGAAAATCTAAATAAAATTGAAGAATTCTGATTAAATTTAAATACCTTTGTACCATGCATGAAATAAATAAATAAATAAATATTTATTTATTCAATAAGGAGAATTCTAATATTTTAAAATACCTCAAAAAAATATCATCAGGTACAAAAATAATATCAAATATAAAATTGGCATCATTTTTTTTCACGGGTGCTACCCTTAAACTCACAGGTGTACTACATCTCCACAACATCCAGTATACACAGACAAATCCTTGTTTACACGGGCGTTTCAAAACTTTGTTTTTTGAAATTCTAACACATCACGCCTGTAGATAGGTGTCTCAAACCCTTATGGCTAATCTTTTATAATTTTGGGACAAGTTAAACCCTTTCAAAAATTCAGTCAAAAAATTAACAAAATCCAAAAAAAAACTCATTTTTGGAGCTATTCCTTTGGATTTTGCCTTAAGTTTTCTTGAACTTTTCCAAATTGAGGATTTCCATCCTCAATGGCTTTTAAAACCCCCCTTTTCAGTATTTTTTTTTCTTTATACAAGTTCAAATGAATAATATTCTAATTAATTTCTAATTTTCTTTCTGCAGTTAACTGCCAGCCCAGAATCAACTGATGAATCACCCAGCCCTGAAAATCCCTCAAGATCAACCAATGAACATAGATATCTTGCTGAATCTTTTGAAGAATTCCAAAAATTTTCACCTGGAGAGTAACATCATTATCTGGGTGAAACACAGAAGGTTTACACTGGAAAGTATCAACTAGTTCTGATTCAAGAGCCCAATTCTACGTAAAGATCCAAAATAAGAGGAAGACCCAAAGGAGAAGCAAATAAGTTCAAGAAGATCTCTAAATCCTCAAGTAAAAGGGATCCATATGGATTTGAATATTTAGAAGCACAAAAGAGGATAGGAAGGCAAAGGAGCAAATTTTCAGCAAATTCAGTGGTCAGTAATTAATCACTCTTTGAGAAAGAAAAAAAATATAACTCATTGTTTTAATGTAATAATTCAGGTTTTGATAAAGGGAAAGGCAAAAAAGGAAAAAGGGAAGGGAGAGAAGAAGGAGGAATAAGATCAAGAGGGAAATTTATATTAGGGCGTATCAGAGTTAGCAAACCCGCCATTATTTTTGACAAAACCCACCATTTTTAATGGTGGGCTTCTGAAATAAAAATACCTCCTAGCTTGTGTATTTCAAAATGGCAAGTTTCATGAAAATGGAGGATTTCAAAAATCAAACCCGCCATTAAACCCGCCATTTATGCATCATCATTCATCCACCATCCATCACATCCAAAACAACTGTCAGCACCTCTGCCTGAGCAAATCCATACCAATCCCATCTCCCTCACATCACACACATCTCATCTCCATTGCTTCAAATCTCTATCACTTCAAAAAAATCCCATCATCATCTCATCACCCCAAATCCCATCACCATCTTTCTCATCTCAACATGTCCAATCAAACTTCCCAGAAGCAACTTGAAAATGCAAAAAATCTGAATGAACTTTTTTTAGTATTTGACTGCCATTCAGACTCTGATTCAGAACCAAATTTTGATTCAACTTGGTTGGCTTTGAATGCTCTATTAAAAAAGAAATACATGGTTCCAAGAAGACAAAATCTCCACAAACCTATGTATGAAAGGCAAAAGCTTCATCTCCTCCCCAACTTAAGATTCCAGCAACTGTTTAAACTCTATTGACTTCATTAATAAACCGTTTGGAGATGATTGAAGACCACCACATCTTCCAGAAAAATTCTTGGAATCCTCAACGCAATCCAGCTATCCAACTGGACATTTATCTTTGTAGATTGGGATCAAATGGAAATGGAGCAGCAATTCATTGATTAGAAAATCTATTCTCAGTTGGTTATGGAACCATTGACTCATACACCAAAAGAGTCATGATTTCTATCCTATCTTTACATCACTCATTCCTTTCTTTGCCAACCAAAGAAGAATGCAAGAAGATATCTCAAGGAATTGATACTGAAGGCTTTCCTGGTTGCATTGGTTTTGTTGATGGAACCACCATACCCTTGAGTCAAAAACCCAAGCCAGATTGCAACCAATATTTTGATTGGAAAAAGAGGCAATTGATTCATTTCTTTTCCAATGAATTTAAAAAAATTTTTTATGACACACTGACAAAATAAGTTGCATCTGTTTATTTAGATACTCTGTGGCCCCACAACTTGTTTTTGATAACAACAAGAAGTTCATATCCCTCCACGCTGGCCTTCTGGGTTCTTTTCATGATTCATATGTTTTCAATTGGATGTGGATTGCCCAACAACCAGAGAACTAATTTGACCAAGATCAATACCTTCTGGCCACTTTGGCTTATTCTAGTGGGAAATATGTGGTTCCAGCATACCGGAATTTTTTTTTCCAATGATCAAGAAAAAACCAATTTCCACTATCATCTTGTCCAATCATGAGTTTGGATTGAGCATGCAATAGGAGTCTGAAAGGAAGATGGGCAAGCTTAAGGGAAATGCAAAACCAGCTTCAAAACCCCAAAGACATGAAGTTCCTCATCAACTGGATTATTACTTGTGTCATCCTTCACAACCTTTTTGCCAAAATCAAAGATGAATGGAAAAAAATATTTGAAGATGATATTCTGGATCCTCCTCAAGTCATCCCTGTCTCATCTTGTCCCTCATCTTCTTATATGAGAGAAAGGATTCTACCTCTCACCCTTGCTCACTTTGATGAGTAATGTTTAATTTTAAAATAGGTAAAAAATCCCTTCACTCTATTTTTTTGGTTTTGATTGTTCAACCAAGAATCCTAGGCTGACTCACTTGGGGTTTTTTTTCTCTTTTGGTGGACTTTGAAAAAACAGACCCAACACCTCACCCCACCAAACCACTCACATCACCACACCAAACCACCGGTCCACTCTGCTCCTCACCCACCACCTCCACCTCACCCATCACCTCCACCTCACCAGCGCACCTGGTAAGATTCACCCCCTCCTCCTCATCCTCCCCATCATCCAATACTGAAATCCATCCCCCTCCATCCCCCTTCAGCCCCCCCCACCTCACCTCCTTGGTTGATTCCCCAGGTTAGCTTCCCCCCCTCCTCCTCATCACCCTTTGAATTAGGATCTCAGGCCTTACAAGTTTGTGATTGATTGAAATCTGATTGGGATGGAATTTCAATTGATGATTCTGAGTATTTCTTCATTGTAAGGTTTGTTGTTGACTTAAAAACTTTTTTTTCATCTTATTCCAAATCTTGAAGATGTAAAGAAAAAAAAGAAAGTTTTTCAGTGTCTTGACATGAACTGATCCAATTAATTTTTTTCCTCACATTGAATTCCTCCCATCCTTTGAAAGATTTACAAAAACAACAATGGGATCATATTCCATCAAAAAATTTTTTCATCTTTGCCTGTCTTTAGTCAGGAAGCTAATTTAAGACTAAAGGTATTCAGGAAGGACAATCATTACAAGCTGAAGATCTCCACAAGAAGATCCAAGTCATCATACTTGTTTGATTCAATTCATCATTCAACCTATCAAATATCTTGATCTAAGATCCTCAATCAAGATATTAGCTTACATCTTCCTGAGGTTTGGAGGAATTGATTCATCAATCAATTTCTTAACATCACCCAAGTTGAGTTCCTTCATCTCAAAACTCAATCCTTTCATCTACAGTTTTTCAGTGTCTTCACAGAAACCTATGTGATTGAATTGGTTCCTAATATTGACTGCCTCCCATACTTTAAAACATTGAAAAAGACAACAATGGGATCATATTCCATCAAATAACTTGTTCATCTTTGGCTGTCTTTAGTCAGGAAGATAATTCAAGACCAAAGGTAGCCAGGAAGGAGGATCCCTACAAACTGAAGATCTCCACAAGAAGATCCAAGTCATCATCCTTGTTTGATTCAATTCATCATTCAATCTATCAAATATCTTAATCTAAGATCCTCAATCAAGATATTAGCTTACATCTTCCTGAGGTTTGGAGGAATTGATTCATCAATCAATTTCTTAACATCCCCCAAGTTGAGTTCCTTCATCTCAAAACTCAATCCTTTAATCTACAGTTTTTCAGTGTCTTCACAGGAACCTATGAAATTGAATTGGTTCCTAATATTGACTGCCTCCCATCCTTTAAACCATTGACAAAGACAACAATGGGATCATATTTCATCAAATAACTTGTTCATCTTTGGCTGTCTTTATTCAGGAAGATAATTCAAGACCAAAGGTAGTCAGGAAGGAGGATCCCTAAAAACTGAAGATCTCCACAAGAAGATCCAAGTCATCATCCTTGTTCAATTTAATCAATCATTAAACCTATCCAATGTCTTGATCTAAGATAATCAATCAAGATCCTAGCTTACATCCTCCCAAGTCTTGGAGGATTTGATTCATTGATCAATTTCTTAAAATCTGTAAAGTTGAGTTCCTTCATTTCAACACTCAATCCCTTCATCTAATCAACCTCAATCCTTAAGTTTCCTCCTAAAAATTACTGCAATCCTTCTCAATATCAATAATTGCTAATTCTTTGGGGTATCTTCTCCTGCTTGACTACTGCTGCCACCACAAACTACTCCTACATTGAGTGAAAAAAAATACCTTCTTGTCCTCTTACCAGAGTATCCAAAATCAAGAGCCTTGGCATTGAGATCTAGCCAAAGAGTATTGTAGACCTCCCCCCGCTAATGATGAATCAAACTGGAAGGTCTTCATTTTGGGTAGGAAGTCAGAACTTCAAGATTTCCCACCTCAATCACCAAGTACATTATTCTTGAAAGTGTTGGAACAATTTAAGCTAAAAAACCCTCATCCCCGCCAAGATTCTGATTCACAACCTGTTCCTGCCCCCCCCTTGGCTCGCCGACGCCAACCAGCCCCCTCTTGCTGCCCCCCCCCTTGGCTTGCCAATGCTCTACCCACCCACTGCCTTTCTTGCCGCAGGCCCCTGCCCAACCCCCAGATTCCCAGCTGACCAAGCCACCCCCCCTCCTCCTTCCCAGCCAATGGAGCCCCACCTCCTCCCCAGCCAATCAAGCCCAGCCTGCCCCATCCTCCCTGGCCCACTGACCCTGGCTAGTTTTTTTCAGACCCTGGTATTTTTTTTTTGTTTTTTTAAATTAGTTTTTTCATCACATGACTGAAATGGTTTTTTTTTTGTAACCCTTCTTTGAACCCTTTTGCTTCCATTCTCTTGCTTCTCCCACTGCACTCACAATTTTATACTCCAAATTTAATCCCTTCTTGATCTTCACCCCAAGCACAGAATTTTCCTGGGAGGGAACAAGATGGAAGGAGATGAGGTGAAAAACATAAAAAGAAGTGGAAAGCAGAGGGCTTTGAAGCAAAAGAGGGATCAAATGAGGGCATTTGAAATCTCTTTGTAAATTGCAGAGGGGGGCATCAATGAAAAGGTTGTATGGTCTGGACAAAAACTACAACCTTTGGATCTGTATCCTGCCATCACTGCCAAGAACAAAAAGAAAAATCATCAACCCTCACCCACTGAGTTTGAACAAGCCAAGCAGACAATCAAGCAATTCCATTTCTTCACCCATGGCAAAGTAATTGCTCTCAATAATTCTGATCACAAGGGTCTTGTTGCAATAATTGAATTTTTCCCATTGGATAAAATTTACAACCAAGAAAAGAAGGAAATCAACTTTGTGACAACTTTCCTTCACCAGTCAAAAACATTTTTCAAAACTGTTGGTCCCTCAAGATCTTGGGGTGGAAAAATTTGGGAAATTGGATGGAAAAAATCAATGCACCCCTTTGTGTTATTTGGACGCTATAGGAAGAAATTATTTATTCAATCTTCCCCTCAAGAGTACAGTTGTCTTGGCCTTAAGGCAGACAAAGTCTCTCAAATTTTAGGAAAAATTTTTTCAATTTGGCCAGAATTCCCTTTGAATCAAAACATGAAATAATGAAGGAAAACTTCATCCCCTCCTTCTCATCTCTGGAATTTGGTTCCCAGCCTACACCCTTTGATGCTCTCCACATGTCACTTTCACATCCAACTCTTTTTACAACTCACCTCACATTGACCAAGGTGACATCTTGGGGTATTCCTTTTTACTTGCAGTTCCAACCAAGAAATCAAATGGACAACTTATTGAAAACACAGATGGATTTCAAGTTTCAGATGGCCAATTTGTATTTCCAGACCTGGGGTTTGGAATTGATTTCAAGAAAAAAGATATAGTGAAAATTACTTGGGCAGCAAATTGGTGCAAGCACTGTAAATTTCCTGCTTTGGAAATGGCCACCCAACCAGAATGGCCATGTCCATGCAAATTAACAAAAAAACTCAAAACATTTTCAGGGACTTAGTGAGTTGGAAAATATACTCTAGGAAAAAAATATAAATAAAAACAAAAAATATTTGTTCATTGGTTGGGTTAAAAATAGTATTAAGAATTGGAACCATTTTTGTAATCAAGTATAATTTTATTTTTTTACTTTTTAAGTTTTTCATCAGAGAAAATATATTTACAAGCCCAGCATTCAAGTAATCTGCTTTAATTCATCTGCCATTCTACTGCTACAAATGCATACCACAGCTATTTGAAACTTATCATTTTTTTCTGTTGCCAGTTGTTCCCTCTCCATTTCCAATTGTGCTTGCTGTCAATCCTTCTACTTTTCCTCTTTTTGAAATTCTAGCTCAGCCTGTTTCAACTTCCAATCAGCATCCCATTTTTTTTGATGAGCCAAACTCTTTGCTTTCTTCTTTTGAAAATCAATGGAAAGTTGACAATCCCACTTCTCCTTTTCAAACTGAAGTTTTTCAGATTCAATTTGTAATTTCAATGTTTTTCAGAGGGGAATAGGAATGAGCTTGATTTTGAAAGCAAGGAGAATCCAATGGGCTTACTTGAATCTTGCTTCTCCATGTTCTCCTCAAAGCCCAAAGAATTTGAAGTGTTTCCCCTCTTTTGAATGCTATTGGGGTTGATGTTGATGGAATTGGAGGCCTTTTGCTTCCCCTTTGCAGAGAGGGTTTGTGTGGGAACATCATTGCTCTCATTTGAAGGAGATGTGGGAGGCCCCATTGGCAAAGCAACAAATGAATGAGATTTATGAAGTGATGAGGATGATGATGCAATGAGAGTTAGCTGGATGTGATGAAAGAAATAAAGCAATGAGAGTGATGAAGTGATGAGAGTGATGAAGCACTGAGGATAGTGATGCAATTTGATGAAAGAAATAAAGTGATGAGAGTGATGAAGTCATGAGGATAGTGATGCAATGAGAGTTAGATGGATGTGATGAAAGTAATCAAGCAATGAGAGTGGTGAATTGATGAGAGTGTTGAAGTGATGAGAGTGATGAAGCGCTGAGGATAGTGATGCAATGTGATGAAAGCAATAATGTGATGAGAGTAATGAAGTGGTGAGGATAATGATTCAATGAGAGTTAGCTGGTTGTGATGAAAGCAATAAAGCAATAAGAGTGATGAAGTGATGAGAGTGATGAAGCAAAGAGGATAGTGATGCAATGAGAGTTAGCTGGATGTGATGAAAGTGATAAAGTGATGAGGATAGCAATGAAGAGATGAAGAGCAATGAATCAAATTTTTTTCAGATGAGGTTGGAGGTATAATTTTTTGTAGGTTGGTGGAGGTGGATAACCAGGGGTGTATGAAGTGGACAGGTGTTGGAAGCCTTTATATACTTTACTTGAAAAAACCCACTTATTTCCAGGTAACTCTGAAACGTCTGATGAAAAATAAGTGGGTTTTTTTGATTTTCATGGTGGTTTTGAAATGGCAGATTTGGTTTGAAACCCGCAATTTTTCAATGGTGGGTTTGCTTAAATCTAATACACTCTATTTATACATAATC
This sequence comes from Puccinia polysora, assembly GCA_025617555.3. Lineage (NCBI taxonomy): Eukaryota > Fungi > Basidiomycota > Pucciniomycetes > Pucciniales > Pucciniaceae > Puccinia > Puccinia polysora. The sequence continues at coordinate 8,120,964 of CM062647.1, read as the reverse complement.
ATCTCAATATCAACTGAATATTTATTTTTTTCAACATAGGATGATTTTTTACGGAATAAAATACTTCAGAAGATGAGGAGCTCCCAGATTTGGATGTTATTAAGAAGTTGAGATTACATTTGCTTTTTTTATTGAGTGAATTTTTATTAATTTTCCCATTTAATCTTTTTTTTAGAGGTCTGGAACTGTTTTCACTAAGAAGTCTCCTTCCCCTGATTACAATCCTGGGACTAGAATCAAGAGACAAAAGCACAAAAGTCAAGATGATGAATCCCCTTACAATCCACCTGGAAAGCATGTTTTTTCTCAAACAGCAACAACAACAAGTGAGAAAGTAAGTGAATTTGATAATACCTGAGTTTTTAAGTTTTTCTGATTTTTTTTGGAATTTTTTAGAGGTTTCCTGAACATTATCATATTTGTCTTCTGGAATCTTTGAGAAGGTTTCAATGGAACAAGTGAGTGAAATTTTTCCAAAATTTTTAATTTTAGGATCAATTCTGATTTTTTCTTTGAGTTCCAATACAAAGACTTCATTGCCCCAGCAACAGCTATTTCCCATATATTTCACTTTAAAGATGTTCTGGGAGATGTTTAATGTGGTTTCAGAGCAGCAGCTGTTGGTTTGGGACGGAAATCTGAAGACTTGATTGAAATCAGGAAAGAAATGATCAAAGAGATGGACACCAACCCAATCTTCCAATATTCAAAATTAATGTATGAAATCTGGGGTGAAACCTTTCAAGAGGCAAGGAGGAAACTCAACCAGCTCTCTGGACCAGCTCCAATAAACATGTGGATTAATTTCCCATTCCATGGCTTTCTTCAGGATGAAACTTATAAGTGTCCAGTGGTTCTGTTTTCTTCTTTAATGCCTAGCACTTATCTTCCTCTGAATTCCCCTCCCACTCTAAATCCTAAATCATCTCCTATTTTATTAATTCTTTTAGGAGAGTTCAAACATATAGTCTCATTCAAGTTCAAGTCTGATCATTCGCCAGCCCCCAAATTGGATACACTGGGGAAAATCTTTGTGACCAAGGATTCCAAAGCTTGGATGACCATTATTCATAAGAAATTGGAGCTTGGTGATGAGGTTTTGTTCCCAAGGAGGAAATCCAGCAGAAAAATGAAACCCATAGTAGTGGAATAATATCAACCAAAATTGTTGTATTGCTATAATATTTTTAATAACATTTTTTTTTGTATTTATTAAAACAGAACAAAAATTAGAATCACAAATGTGGACCACACCTTTTATTTCCAATTATTTTAATTATTCTGAATAATTTGTGGGGTAAACCCTGCAATCAAAGCTCAGCCAAATTTTTCATTCAATTTTTGGATGTTAATCTTAATTTTTGCCAAAAAAAATTCAGAGAAACATTAATTCAAGAAGTGAAAAAAAATCTTGAAAAGGATATGCTTATTTGAAGTGTTTTTACATTGGATGCAATTTTTTGAGGCCAAAGATACATCCAAAAAATCTCAAAAAATTATTTTTAAGCTCTTCAGCTGATTGATGAATATTGTGAGAGTTCAAAGTGCCAAAAAAGACTTAGTCCAAAAGCCAAAGGAATAGCTCCAAAAATGAGTTTTTTTTTGGATTTTGTTAGTTTTTTGACTGGATTTTTGAAGGGGTCTAAAGGGTCCCAAAATTATAAAAAATTAGCCATAAGGGTTTAAGAAACCTATCTACAGGCCTGCTGTTAATAATTCCAAAAAAAAAATTCTTGAAATGCCTGTGTAAACAAGAATTTGTCCAAGTATACTGAAAGTTGCAGGGATGTAGCACACCCGTGAGTTTAAGGGTAGCACCCATGAAAAAAATAATGCCCTATTAAATATTTATTTCTTTGAATAAGATTTCAAGTTTCCAGTGAGGTTTAAATAAATCACAACAAAGATAAAAAAAAATTAATATTTTTACAAATACCAATAGCATGATTTGAATCCAAATCTGCTGAAAACTTCTGAAAAAAAATTCATTCATTGACATGATAGGAATAATGAAATCAAAAATTGATCTCTTTGAAAAAAATCATTATTTCTGATTGAGTTTAACTGTATTTTTAAAAAAATTAAAAAACATACAAAAATTAAACATACAAAAATTTCACATAAAATTATTTAATTAGAGGAATTCAAATAACATTAAAAGAAAATGAAAATGAAACTCCATTGTTGAATAATAATCAAAGATATATCAAAAGTTGATTTCTTTGAATGAAAACAAATAAACACTTGTTAATTTTTTTATTTTTGAAAAAAATCTTGAGGGAATTTTTTAAAATATTTGAATTACTATCAAAGTAAAGGTATAGGTAGGTGGCTCAGTTCATTTTTAATTTTGGTAGAAAGTCATCTACATGCTATCAGAAATAATAAATTTTGTTCAAAATAATGAATCTTCAATCTGATATTTTTTATTGTTTGATTTTATGAATTCTTTTTATTAAGACTTTGGAACAAGGGAATTTTTCACATTAAATATGTCAATCCAAGATTTTCCTAAATTTTTTTGTATGCTTCTAAAAATAGTGTTTATGTTCCATTAGGAATTTCAATTTCTATTGAAAGAAATCATTGTTTCATATTGCTTTGATCATTCTAGAACTCACTAGAGTTTTTCTGGTAATTTTTAACAAATATTTGATTCCTATGAATTATTGGGTTTATTTGGAATTTCTTTTATGATTTTTTATGTTTTGTAAAAAGATATTTGAATTCTATCAGGAATGATAATTTCTAGTAATGAATTTCTTTTTTCAAAGAGGTTGATTTTTGATTTTATTATCCTTATTGTTTTAATTAATTGATATTTTGTTGGAATATTCAATAATATCTGATTTAATCTCCAAAAATAGTTATATGTGGAATTTAAATTTAAATTTTAATTTTGAAATGTATGGTATAAGGTATTTAAATACCACTGCAAATACAAATTATTATCAAAAGAAATTGATTTCAATATATAACATTTTTATTTTTATAATGGATGAATTTTTTGTTCAAACTTTTAACATGTTTGGATTATATTCATTAAATTTGTACATCTAGCATTTTTCCGTTTTTTTTTTTTTTTTTTTTTTTTTTTTTTTTTTTTTTTTTTTTGATACAGAGGTTTTTACAGTCCATTGGAAATTTTTGATTTTTTTCCAGGAAATATTTTTTTTGCCAATGTTAAATTTGCTACCCAAGATTTGCAAATAGGCGTGAATTTCCATTCATGACCCATATGTGTTGTGAATGGCAACTCACAACTCCACAAGGAGCAGCCAAAGTTTCCCACAATTTGTGCATCCCCCCAGGAATTGTGAGAAGGGGTCATGCCTGTTTTGCTGGCCCATTTGGCGCAAATAAGTTATTTTAGGGGGGAATTGAGGTACTTATGCACCCCTGGACCACATTTGACTGGTGTCAACCAAAATCTGGGGATGTGGCATACTATGTGGGACTATTATTAGAAAACAAAAAGAAACTTAGAAATAAAACACTCTGCCTATTGGCAAAAAAAGTCTTCTCACAAACCAAGTACACACACAAACCAAGTACACACACAACACACCTGTTGGATAAATTTCTTTTTCTCAACCAAAAAATCATAAAATGTTTGGAGTTGGATTGAAAACTGGATTGAATACTAAATTGCTGTTGAATTTCCTTGGTTTATGGGAACAGTGGAAATCCCAAGCCCTCCCAGTTTAAGCATGGCTACCTTAAAGGACTCAATTAAAAGTGTGGTTAACAAAGCTTTGGTGGAATCTAGGAATTTGGCTAGGGAGTTGGAAAATAAAAATTGGAAGACCCAATTGAATCCTCATCTAGGGTTACAATTGAGGAATAAGATGTTTCTTTGCAACTGGAATTGAATAAAGGTGGTTGGTCCATTTCATATGTCATCTGACTGAGAAGGATTTGGCCTGATCAATACTAACTTAACCATGTGATGTGTAACTATGTAACTGAGAGGTGCCAGAACCGCTTGTCAACCCTCCTCCCCTGAGAGCCTTTGCTGGGAGGAAAGAATCTGAGATTTATTTTCAAAAATGGGCAGCCATGCATGGCTACGCATTGAAAACTTTCAAGTCAAGGAAAGATAAATACAAAGATCTAGCATGTGATAGATTTTGGGTATATGGGGGGCCATGACTCACCAAATTTCAAAGGCAAACTCACAAAAGGAAGGTTGGGTGTGAATCCATGATCTGTGAAAATTGGAAAGTAGCAGATCCCATGTGGCATCTCTCCATTAGAAATGGCCTACACAATAATTAACCATCTGAAAACCCCTCAGTCAATCCTCAACTGAGGAGAATCTCTGGTCAAGCCTTGGAAAAACTTAAAGAATGCATGAAAGATGGGATCAATAAAATTCAACTCAAAAGTAAATTGAGAAAGATTGATGGTGGAGAATACATTGATGATAGAACAATCTATAACTCCAAGCGTAAGGTAAAGCTTGCAGAACTGGTTGGAAAAGGTGTTATGAATGTTCTATTGGAAATGCTCCAGGAATGCCAGTGGGCTTCCAGGGCCAAATTTGGTGGAGACATTACCTAATTAGAGGCCCTTTTCTTTGCCCATCCTGAGTTTATAAAACTTTGCAAAAGATTCCATCATATTTTTTTTTTTGGATTGTGCTTATAAAAAACATAGGTACAACATCACTCTATGGCAAGTTGTAGGAATGACTTCCAACAGGAAAACTTTTACAAATGCTATGTTTTTATAAAAAAAAAAACATATGAGTTCTACATTTGGGCTTTGGATGAATAAAAGGAGTTGGCTTATGATCCCAAGAGGCTTCCCAAAGTCTTTGTGATGGACCGTAAAAAAGCTCTGATTTGTGCTATTGAACATAGGTTCCCTGAGTCATCCAGGCAGTTGTGCTCCTGGCACTTTTCTAAAAATATTCAAGCAAATTGTAAAGTTTTCTTCAGTAATTAAAATTAAGGGTGGAAAGTTTTTATGACTCTGTGGGCCAATTATGGGGCCTCTAAAACCAAGGGGGAGGCATAATTTAATGATGCAGAACTCAGAGTAGGCCAATTGATTGCTTCTTTGTTCATCTCTGCTGGGAATGCTGATGTTGAAAATTGAATACAGTTTTTCTTGAAAGACCATGAGGATGTGCTCAAGCATATGCAAAAGAAAATTTTCCCTATCAAAGAGATGTTTCTAACGGTGTGTACTTGTGTCAACCCAGAATTTGGAAATAAAAATACGTCTTGGGTAGAAGGGGCCCATGCTACTTTCAAACAATTACTTGTGGGATCTTGGGGAAAAATTTTGGGTGTGTGGAAACACCTGGAAGGAACCATTGAAAGCCAAATCCAATTGGTGCATGCATCACTTAAAAAATCTCAAATAAGCTTAGGAACTGTTCTTCCAAAAGAACTTTTCCCTTTAGGCTACAAATTGTCAATTGAGGCAATTAAACTCATGGAAAATAATTAAAGATGTTAAAGCACAACCATGATGGCAAGGTTTTCTCAAAGACTTATTCAAAAACAATGGGCTTGCTGTGTTCCCTCATTTTAGGTGAAGTAATAGCATCAAGAGGATCTGTTGTGCCTGAGGATGTTCATCCTCAGTGGAGGTTAGACTATGAATCTTCCAGTGAAGTAAGTTGGATTTTTGGGTTTCTTGAAAGGTACCAATCATAGGATTGACAGCAATTATAGGAGTTACAGATTATTTATTGTTTTATTTTTGAAAAAATCACACAGATCCAGTGCTTGAAGAATCCCAATTTTTCAACAAGTTCAATTCCATTCTTATGGGACAACCTCAACAAGTTAGATTGTATATTTTGAGGTCTGTGGTTGATCTTACAGCAACTTTGATTGCTAAGCCAATTCTTGAGCCCAAGGTCTTACCTTCCAGCTGCGGTTAACCAAAATTGAAAGGTAATATTTGTGAAATTTCAAAATTTGAACACATTGAAAGAGAACTCAAGAGGGAAAAAGGGGGTAAAAGGGATCCAAAAAGATCAAAAATTGTAATTCTTTTATTTTGAGTTTTCAGTTTTATGCTTTAATGAACTGATGGGAAAATTTATTCTTTATTGAAAGGAAGGCTCTTCATCTGAATTTCATAGTTCAGTGGAAGATACTGAAATTTCATTAGGGTCCCTTAATTTGGAATCAGAATTCTTTTTCCAAGGAGGAAGCAGAAGAAATGGAGGATTCAAACAGAAGCTCATCTTTGGTGAGTATCAATTTACTTATGAGATGAGGATTTTGGCTAAGTAATTTTTGATTGTAGGATCCAAAAGTGAATTACCTCAATCAAATACCTGATAAATTACATGAGTTCTTGGGGTAGTTTTGGGATCCAGTTGGTGATGGAAATAGCGTATTTAGAGTCATTGAATAATCACTTGGGTATGATTAGCATGGATGGTTTAAAGTACAAAAGTAATAAATTGAAACATTGAGGAAAAATAAGAGGTGCTATTCTAAGATCCTTGGCGGCATTAAGTATGTTGAAAAGATAGAACAAAGACTTGATGTTAATGAAATCAATGAAAAGATTCCCTCTTCAAAATGGATTTCAAATTTGGATATGGGTCAAATAATAGCTGATAATTATGGAAGACAAATAGTTTTCATTTCATTGGATTCATGCTGTACTTATAGTCCTATGAAAATGGGTTTAAAAGAACAATCAGACTCAATCTTCATTTGCTTTTTCAACAATAATCAGTGGTTTCATCTTGTACTTGAGGGAGAAATGATTCCAATCCTGCCCATTTTTTCCAAACCTGCTTCTTTGAATTCTTTGAGTTTATCATCTAAAAGAACAACTTATGCTGGATTCTAAGTTATAAACATCATTTCAATTTCATCATTTGGGTTTGGTTTCTGATTCTGGTCTTGTTATTTTATTAATATAAAGGGTTATCAAATTTTGAACATCATTATGTTGAGTGTTTTGAGTTAACATCATAATGTTGAGTTTTTTGAATGAGATTTTATTGGTCAGTCAGTTCAAATTTTTGGGCTGATCCCATAATAAGGAGTATTTTTACTTCTTGTGATGAGATGATCTTAAAACAAGTTGAACTTCTTTTTTTTGGTGTTTTTACTTTAGTTCTAGTCAAGTTGAACTTGTATTTCTTGGAATTTTTAATTTAGGGCTGGTCTGTAGACTCTTTCATTTTTTATTTAATTTTTGGTTTTTTTACTTTAGGGCTGGTCCATGGAATTTTTAATTATTTATTATTTATTTATATGGGCTGCACACTCAGCTGTGCATTCATGGCCCCAGAGTGGTCAAATATTTTGAATTTCTGTTTATTTTTTTTTAATTTGTTTGATTTTTTTCCTTTTCCCCCTTCTTTTGTTGTTTTTGTTTTGTGTGTTCAATTTTTAATTTATTTTGGCCACCCATTTAATTTTATTCATTTTTATTTATCTTATTTTAATTTCTTTTTCTTTTTTTGGTGTTTTTGTTTTATTTGTTCAAATTTTAATTTATTTTATTTTTAGGGAATTATTTTTTTCACAGGTGCTACCCTTAAACTCACGGGTGTACTATGTCCCGGCAACTTCCAGTATACACTGACAAATCCTTGTTTACATGGGCGTTTCAAGAACTTTTTTTTTGAAAAATTCTAAAAAAGAAGGCCTGTAGATAGGTTTCCTAAACCCTTATTGCTAATTCTTTATAATTTTGGGAACAGTTAAACCCCTTCAAAAATCCAGTAAAAAAACTAACAAAATCCAAAAAAAAACTCCTTTTTGGAGCTATTCCTTTGGCTTTTGGCTTAAATTCTTTTGGCACTTTGAACTCCCACAGTATTTATCAATCAGCTGAGGAGCTTTAAAATATTTTTTTGAGATTTTTTGGATGTATCCTGGGCCTCCAAAAATTGCATCCAACATAAAAACACTTCAAAATAACATATCCTTTTCAAGATTTTTTTTTGACTTCTTGAATCAATTTTTCTCTCAATTTTTCTTTGTGGAAAAACTTGCGAGTAAAATCCGAAAATTGAATGAAAAATTTGGCTGAGCATTGATTACCAGGTTTACCCCACCAAATTCTCATCACAATGAAAATAATTGAAATAAAAGGGGTGGTCTTTCCTTATTTCTACATTTTTTGTTGTGTTTTTGTACGAGAATTTTAAGTATTTGACCTTCAAACCTTAAAACAGGCCTCTTAAATTTTTCAAATTTATTTTTTTCTTAATTTTTGAAGCACTGATCATTCCCTGAAAACCAAATCAAAAAAGGAGGGAAACAAGCCCCCCTCTGTACATTGATTCAAGAAGTGAAAAAAAAATCTTGAAATTGATATGCTATTTTGAAGTGTTTTTAAGTTGGATCCAATTTTTGGAGGCCAAGGACAAATCCAAAAAATCTCAAAAAAATATTTTGAAGATCTTCAGCTGATTGATAAATATTGTGAGAGTTCAAAGCGCCAACAAAACTTAAGCCAAAAGCCAAAGGAATATCTCCAAAAATGAGTTTTTTTTTATTTTTTGGATTTTGTTAATTTTTTGACTGGATTTTCAAAGGGTTAAACGCCCATGTAAACAAGGATTTGTATGTGTATACTGGATGTTGCGGGGATGTAGTACACCCTTTACTTTAAGGGTAGCACCCGTGAAAAAAATAATGCACTATTTTTATTGTCTTTTTTTGTTTTTGTTTTTGTTTTTTTCACACTGGGAATGGGTCCTGAACAGCTGCTCACAGCCCAACTGTGGGTTGTGGGCAGCCCTTCATGACTAAACTGTGTTGCAAGAAGCTTTTCACAACTGGGATGGGTTGGGAGTGGCTGTTTGCAACTAAATGTGGTTGTGAGTCATGCCACACAACCCAATTTTGGTTGGAAATTCAACATTGCCCAATTTTTTCCTATTTTTTATAATTATTTCTGTAATTGAGTTTTTCTTTGTTTAAAAATTTGGAAGTATTTTAATTTCTCTCATCAAATAGGTACATTTATAACTTTTTTTTATGCTTGTATCAATGGTACAAAAGTATTTAATTTTTACTGGAGAAATTTGATTTTGTGTGAAAAAAATGAATTTTTTTAATTATTATGATTTCTCTTACATTGGATGACGTTTTTTTTTTTTTTTTTTTTTTTTTTTACAAAAAAATCTGAGTTCCAATTTAAATTCCTTGCAAAAAGTTAATATCAAGTACAATTACACTTTTTTACAGGTTACCCAAGCTCAATTTTTGTCCATATTTGGATTCTAAAAATAATTTTCCCCAAGATGAACTCAAATGGTGGTCCAGATGCCTTAATTTAGCCCTCCAAGGCCTCAATTAATCTTCAGACACCTTTGGGGGGCCCAAGAGGTACTCCAAAGGCATTTAACCCCACACCAGGCACTCCTTTAGACCTTGAAAAGAAGTAGAAAACCTTAATTAGGGTGTATAAATGTTAAGCAAACCCGCTATTTTTGGGTTTCAACCCAAATCTGTGATTTCAAACCTGGCATTAAAAATCAAAAAAACCCAATTATTTCAGATCAGACGTGTCAAAGTTAACATGAAATAAGTGGCTTTTTTCAAGTAAAGTATATAAAGGCTTTTGCCGGCTCAACCATGCGTCATTCCACATCATCACCCCTGGTTTCATCCTCCAACCTCATTGGAACACTTCATCACTCTCATTGCTTCATTTCTATCCTCATCACTTCATCACTTCATCACTCTCATTGCTTCCATTGCTTCATTGCTATCCTCATCACTTCATCACTCTAATTTCTTCATCACTCTCATTGCTTCCATTTCTTCATTGCTATCCTCATCACTTTATCATTCTCATTGCTTCATCACTCTCATCACCTCATCACTCTCATTGCTTCATCACTCTCATCCCCTCATCACTTCATCAGTCTCACCACTTAAATTCTCTCATAGCCCTTCATCCTTTCATCCCTCTTACTCTTTTTAAATGGCCTTTCAGCAAACCTCCACCCGCAAGTACACTAAACAATCCAATGTACCAAAGTGAACATCCCCCAGAAACTCAACATCCAACAATCCTCCCCCATTAGCTTCCAAAGGCTCAAGTCAGCTAAAGAGAGCTGATCACATCATCCTGGTAAACTGGCTCAAAATTCCATCCAACTACAATGCTTGCTTTGGATCTAACAATGAAACACAAGTTTGCCAACCTCCATCCTCTAAGGTCAATGATTATTTATCCAGAAATCAATTTCCGATCAATTGCTCAATCAATTCATGATTGATTGAGAGATTGATTGGAGATTGATTGAGAGATCAATTGGCAATGGATAGGTAATTCAAAGTCTCTATATGTTTTTCAAATCATCTCCTCCCATCTTGTTCCTTCCCAACCATATACTTTTATTGGGTTGAGAATCAACAAGGAATTAAATTTTTTTTTAAAACATTTTGTGATTGTTTGATTGATTGGAAATCAATCCAGAAATAAATTTCTATTCAATTACTCAATCAATTCATGATTGAGAGATTGGTTGGAGATTGATTGACAATTCCATGTCTCTATATTTTCTTCAAATCATCTCCTCCCATGTTGTTCCCTCCCAACCATATAATTTGATTGGGGTGAGGATCAACAAGAAATTCTATTTTTTGTATAAAATTTTGAGTTTAATGGCAGATCTACAATCCAAAATTTTTCACACTATGGGATTTGAACCCATGACCTCAAAATCAATAAGTGATGGTTTAACCACTAAGCTAAGTGTGCCATTGCCAGATGGGCCAATTTACCTTGGATGGCCATATCACCCATGGGCGCTCATCCCCAGGCAATCAAATGTGTCCATCAAAGGCCAGAGGAGGAGGCCACCTGCAATTTATTGCCAGAAGCAGCAGAGGAGGAGCAGGAGGAGGCTGCCGGCAATAAATTGATCAATTGCCAGCGGCAGCAGAGGAGGAGAAGGAGGTGGCTGCCTGCAGTGGCAGTGGAGAAGAAGGATGAGGCCTCTGGCGGCAGCAAAGGAGGAGGAATCAATCAATTGCCAGCGGTGGCCTCCTTCTCCTCCTCCTCCTCCTCCTCCTCTGCCACCACCTGAAATCAATCAATTGCTTTCCAGCGGTGGCAGGGGAGGAGGAGGAGGGGGCAGCCTCTGGCAATCAATCAATTTCCGGTGGTGGAAGAGGAGGAGAGGGCCGCTGCTGGAAATCAATCAATCAATGGCGGTGGCAGAAGAGGAGAGGGTTTCAATTGATTGATTGCCAGCGGTGGAAGAGGAGGGGAGGGCCGCAATTGATCAATTGCTTGCGGTGGCCTCCTTCTCCTCCTCCTCCGCTGCCACCTAGGATTGATTGATTGCTTTCCAGCAGTGGCAGAGGAGTTTAGGGCAGCAATCAATCAATAGTTGGCAGAGGCCTCCTCCTCCTCCTCTGCCTCCCCCAGTGATCAATAAATTGCTTTCCGGTGTCAGAAGAGGAGGAGGAGGAGGGGGCCGCTGGCAACCAATTGATCAATTGCCAGCAGCGGCAGAGGAGGACAAGGAGGGGGCCACAGGCTATCAATTGATCAATTTCTGGCAGTGGCAGAGGAGGAGGAGGAGGAGGCCGCCAGAAATCAATTGGTCAATTGCCGGCAGCAGCAGAGGGGGAGGAGGAGGAGGAGGAGGCCACTGGCAATCAATTGTTTGATTGCCGGTGGGGGCAGAGGAGGAGGCTGTGGAAGTTTGGTATGAAAACTAAGAGAATTTTGTTTTGTTAGGATTATTTTAGAAGCTATGAATAATTTTAAGTAAAGGTGTTTAAGATGATAGTAACCTAAGATCATGAAACAAAAAACTTTTGATTAAGAGGGTATGGACAATTTGTGAAATTGGAGAAGAGAGAAGAGAAGAGAGTAAAATAAGGAAGGAAGATGAAAACAGAAGTTAGAGATGAGAGAGGGAAGTTGATCTGTGTTATCCAAAAGGGAATGAATCAATCTTTTGTTGTTTGGTATGTTTTTACTGATGGGGTCAAGAGATGGGCCTGAGTAAGTTTGGTTTGAGCCTTTGACAAGTTCAAGATTCCAGAGCTGAGTTAGAGAGACAAGGATCCAGAATACACTGCAGATGGGATATAGAGTGATGAGGGTAAGGTGATTGAAAGATTTGCAATATTGGTCAGCTTTTAGGAGCTTTGTTTCAATGATGGTAAAGAGTTGTGGCAAGATAAATGCAGAATGGAAAAGCACCTTCTGGGAATTAATTCTTATAGATGGAGGCCACTCACTAGTTGGTGTGTGATAAGCTTGATCATTAGTTCTCCCGGGTATTTTTGCAAGAGCCGGGCCGGCATGGAGTTGAGTTCAGGACAGGTTTCCTGTGGGTATTGTGAGGGTTTGATTTTTAGTTCTTTGACCGGTTGCCAGAAAAGGGGATGAAGAGTAGGATACAAGGAGACTGTGAGTTGGTTCTTACAGGTAACCAGGGAAGTGCCAAGTGAACTGGTTAGTTCTTGGGCGCTTGCACCCCCTGGCTGAATGTGAGATGGTCAGGATGACCGGATTTCTGACAGAGGCTGCCGCCTGCAATTGATCAATCAATTGCAGGCGGCAGCAGAGGAGGAGGCGGCCTGCAATCAATCAATCAATTTCTGGAAGCAGCAGAGGGGGAGGAGGAGGAGGAGTCCACCGGTGGGGGCAGAGGAGGAGGAGGGGAGCTACCTGGCGTATTGAGGGAGGAGATGTGGGGGGACCTAGAGGTTGAATGATCAAAGGATCAGCAACCAATGAGGGTCAGGAAGAGGAGGAGGATGAGGAGGAGGGGGGGTGGGCTTACCAGGGGTGATGACCAAAGGAGGAGGGGAGGTGGTGGGTGAGGTGGAGGTTATGGGTGAGGTGGAGGTTATGGGTGAGGTGGTGGTGGTTGGTGAGGATGTTTGGTGAGCAGGAGGAAGGAGTGGACCAGTGGTTAAAAGTTCAGTCAGATTTTTTGTGTTTTCAACTTGCTTCTGGGAAGTTTGATTGGACATGATGAGAAGGATGGTGATGTGATGTGGGGTGATGAGATGATGATAATATTTGTGTGAAGGAATGGAGATTTGAATCAATAGAGATGTGAAGTAATGGAGATGAGATGTGTGTGATGGGATGGAGATGGGATTGGTATGGATTTGCTGAGGTGGAGGTGTGGATGGGTGTTTTGCATGGGATGGATGGTGGATGTATGATGGTGCATAATTTTGGTTTTGATGTTTGAAACCTTCCATTTTGAAATACACCAGTTAGGGGGTATGTGTATTTCAGAAACCTGCCATTAAAAATGGCATGTTTGGTCAAAAAAAAATGGTGGTTTTCTAATGGAAGTTCTGCTAACTTTGATACACCCTATTATCTATCTTCAGGCCTTTTTTGTATTGAAACATATTTTTAAGCTTTTCAAAACTTACTGGGATGGAAAACCATGCGAGAAGGCATGAATTAATTAAAGAAATCTTTTGATTTTTTTGGTGTTCCTTTCTTCAAGATTGGAATGATTTGAGCAAGAACCAATACTCTAGAATCACAAATTTTCACTGAACAAGAGGTCTTGATTTGGTAATTCAGAAGTTTTTAATTTAGCCTGTCCCATTCTTATTATGATTTCCAAAGTATTTGATGAGGTATTCATAAATTCTAATATGATGTATTATCCTCATGAATTACCTGATTTCTGAATAAATAGGTATCTGTTACAATCCCTTTGACACAATGATGGTGGTTATCTATGTTGATTTAAAGATTTTATTCAATTGATGATAAATCTGTGGGATTGGATGATTTTAAAGCTTGTTTGAATATCTTAAGATTTCTTCAATTCCAAACCATCATAGATTTTTTTTCACCATACCTAGAAACAATGCTGGGGGGGAATGATCTCCAGTTTCTCATCAAAGCTAAAACTTTCTGAGAGACATTAGATTAAATATTTCATAGAATAAATATTCTAGGGATATTCTTTACTTGTTGTTATAAATTTTTGGAGGCCTCCTAAGATTATTTGGGGAATAGGATTCCTATTTAAAATCTGAGTTTTGATTCATGATCCTGTAAATGAAAAATATCCAGTTTTCAGTAGTTCAGAAATCCATCTAGTGATGGTTGAAGAATATTTTTCAGGAAATCTTGCTCTTTTAATGGGTTTAAATCCTCTTTCAGAGAATCTTGGGGAAATTCATCTTTAAAGGAGGCTGGCTTGTATTCCTCATACTTACTGTCAGTTGAGGTTTTTTTTTCAAATATGATGTGGCATATTTGGGATTCTCCTTTGGGCCACCTTCTATGGTGAAATATCTTTCAATACTTTAGAAAAAAAACATTTATTTATAATTTTGGTTAATCATTACCAAAGATCAGGTAATCACATAGAATATTATCTGTACCAATAATAATAATAATAATAATAATAATAATAATAATAATAATAATAATAATAATAATAATAATAATAATAATAATAATAATAATAATAATAATAATAATAATAATAATAATAATAATAATAATAATAATAATAATAATAATAATAATAATAATAATAATAATAATAATAATAATAATAATAATAATAATAATAATAATAATAATAATAATAATAATAATAATAATAATAATAATAATAATAATAATAATAATAATAATAATAATAATAATAATAATAATAATAATAATAATAATAATAATAATAATAATAATAATAATAATAATAATAATAATAATAATAATAATAATAATAATAATAATAATAATAATAATAATAATAATAATAATAATAATAATAATAATAATAATAATAATAATAATAATAATAATAATAATAATAATAATAATAATAATAATAATAATAATAATAATAATAATAATAATAATAATAATAATAATAATAATAATAATAATAATAATAATAATAATAATAATAATAATAATAATAATAATAATAATAATAATAATAATAATAATAATAATAATAATAATAATAATAATAATAATAATAATAATAATAATAATAATAATAATAATAATAATAATAATAATAATAATAATAATAATAATAATAATAATAATAATAATAATAATAATAATAATAATAATAATAATAATAATAATAATAATAATAATAATAATAATAATAATAATAATAATAATAATAATAATAATAATAATAATAATAATAATAATAATAATAATAATAATAATAATAATAATAATAATCCAATTTTTAATCTGAGGGAGCCTTTTTGTGAAAGGTAAGATTTCTTTTTAGGGGGAGAAATCCTAGATTTTGATTTTTTTTTTGATTTTTTTCATTTTTATAGAAGAATTTCCACTGATGAATTTTTCCCTTGGAGATACTAAGAGGAATTTTTAAAAATTAGAAATGTGATCATCCAAAATCATGTAAAATTTTATGAGAAGAAAAAAAAATTTCTTCTCTCTAGAGTTTAATTAACACTTTCATTATTTATGGTCACATTTGTGTGGTATGATTCCCTACTTGCATGAAAATTTCATTCAAAGTTCTTTATACTCATATTGTTTTTTATCCTCTGTATCCTCTCAATATTTTGAAGGAATCTATTTTTAAATTTGATCCAAATCTTCCATGGTTATCTTTTATTCTCATCTCTGAAACCCAAACATAATTTATTTACAGAGATGGATACTTAGGGGTATCATGGGTTTTGTAACATGATTCATATTTTATCTGCCAAAATCCATTCTGATGCAATCCCTCCTGTATGAATTCCCTGCTGAAGATCAGAATTTAAAATTTTTGATAATGTTCTTGAGATTTAGTTTTCATTTTTCTTACTTTTCCATGTGTTTTTTTTTCCCTTTTTTTTTCAGTTACAAAATATGCTTTTGATAGGCTCTCTTTGATTTAATTTTTTTTATATATATAACTTTTTGAATATTTTCAAGTTAATTCTGGTTTTCTGTTAGGTATTTCTATAAACTTGATGTTCATATTTTTGATTCCATCAATCAAAACTATTTCTTTCACTCAATCAATCAGAGAAATGTATGTGCTGTTTATATTCATCCTAAAACTGATTCTGTGATTTGTTTTTTTAACTGGGGATTGGTTCAGAAGCCTCTCATTAATTTCTTCCAAGTCAAAATTAGGATAGTTGAAATCCAATCTTATGGATTTTTCTTGACACCACTCAAAGGGTTTTGTCTTTGATTGTTTGGAAAAGATTATTTAAAATCAATCCTACTTAAATTTCTTGATTAATTTAATCTTCAACCTTTTGAAGTCAAACCTTCCTTCAATGAGTTATTTCCAATCATTCCAGGAGATGGAGGAAATTTCCCTATTTTTTCAAAATAATTAAAAAATACATTTAAAATCCTTTAAATTAGCTGGTTGGTCTTAGTAATACTATTGCTTCACAGGAGGGAATAGTATAGTCAATATGTCCAATGAACTGCAGTTTTTTTTTTTTACTTTAATTATCTGGATAATTCAGGCCATTTAAGGATTTTAGGAATGATTTTCAAAGATTTTTTCTTAATTTACAGTTTAGACCAGGTATGATTTATTCCATACTTTTGAGTTTTTTTTTTTTTTCAAAATTTTTGGGTATCAGGTTAATATACTCAGGCTCCTTTGTGAGAAATCTTAATATCCATTTTATTTTTCATTTCTCATGTTTTTTATTCTTAATTTCAATTTATTATTCTACTTTTCTTTTTATTATTCTACTTTTCTTTGTGTGTGTTTTTGTTTTATCTATTGATTTAGAAATCAAATTCTGTAGAGAACTGAATTCAAGGGTAGAATTTAGCTTGATAAAAATTTTATACTTAATAGAAGAAACAAATCCCTCTTGGTTCCAATGATTTTTTGATTTATTTCATTTTATTCTTTAATCAAATCGTTTCCAGTAATCCAACCAGGTTTTTTCAATCTTACAGATTAAAATCATGAAAGTTCAATCAGTCATTCCAAATCATCTCACATTATTTCTAAGGAAAATTTAATGAAGAATGAACTAGAACAATTAAAATGAGGCCTAACATATTCCAGATTATTGCTAAAAAATGATAAGATTATGTTTCATATTTTCAGTAGATTCTTCAGAAAAATTAATTTTTTTTTTTTATCAAAAAAAAAAAGGATGCTTTGACATTGTTTTGAAACGGTTTAAAGTGGCTCTTATTCTGGTTCATCTCCTGGGATATGTGCCTATTAATTTACTTGGATCTGGGATGACAAGAGCATCTATTCTTTCATTTCACATTCATTTTTTGAATCTTAATCCCAAGCATTCCATCCTTCCATAAATTTTCTACACTACCTTTTGTCTCATAGTTTTCTAAAGGGATTTTTGAGTTGACCAATCCTGTCTGATCCCCCACTAAAAAAATTCATAGAGGCTTTGAAGATTTCTTCTCTCTAGAGTTTAATTAACACTTTCATTATTTATGGTCACATTTGTGTGGTATGATTCCCTACTTGCATGAAACTTTCATTCAAAGTTCTTTATACTCATATTGTTTTTTATCCTCTGTATCTTCTCAATCTTTTGAAGGAATCTATTTTTAAATTTGATCCAAATCTTCCATGGTTATCTTTTATTCTCATCTCTGGAACCCAAACATAATTTGATTACAGAGATGGATACTAAGGGGTATCATGGGTTTTATAACATGATTCATATTTTATCTGCCAAAATCCATTCTGATGCAATCCCTCCTGTATGAATTCCCTGCTGAAGATTAGAATTTATAATTTTTGATAATGTTCTTGAGATTTAGGTTACATTTTTCTTACTTTGCCATGTGTTTTTTTTTCCCTTTTTTTTTCAGTTACAAAATATGCTTTTGATAGGCTCTCTCTGATTTAATTTTTTTTTTATATATATAACTTTTTGAATATTTTCAAGTTAATTCTGGTTTTCTGTTAGGTATTTCTATAAACTTGATGTTCATATTTTTGATTCCATCAATCAAAACTATTTCTTTCACTCAATCAATCAGAGAAATGTATGTGTTGTTTTTATCCATCCTAAAACTGATTCTGTGATTTGTTTTTTTTAACTGGGGATTGGTTCAGAAGCCTCTCATTAATTTCTTCAAAGTCAGAATTAGGATAGTTGAAATCCAATCTTATGGATTTTTCTTGACACCACTCAAAGGTTTTTGTATTTGATTGTTTGGAAAAGATTATTTAAAATCAATCCTACTCAAATTTCTTGATTAATTTAATCTTCAAACTTTTGAATTCAAACCTTCCTTCAATGAGTTATTTCCAATCATTCCAGGAGATGGAGGAAATTTCCCTATTTTTTCAAAATAATTAACAAATACATTTAAAATCCTTTAAATTAGCTGGTTGGTCTTAGTACTACCATTGCTTCACAGGAGGGAATAGTATAGTCAATATGTCCAATGAACTGCAGTTTTTTTTTTTTTACTTTAATTATCTGAATAATTCAGGCTATTCAAGGATTTTAGGAATCATTTTCAAAGCTTTTTTTCTTAATTTAGAGTTTAGACCAGGTATGATTTATTCCATGCTTTTGAGTTTTTTTTTTTTCAAAATTTTTGGGTATCAGGTTAATATGCTCAGGCTTCTTTGTGAGCAATCTTAATATCCATTTTATTTTTCATTTCTCATGTTTTTTATTCTTAATTTCAATTTATTATTCTACTTTTCTTTTTATTATTCTACTTTTCTTTGTGTGTGTTTTTTTTTATCTATTGATTTAGAAATCAAATTCTATAGAGAACTGAATTCAAGGGTAGAATTTAGCTTGATAAAAATTTTATACTTAATAGAAGAAACAAATCCCTCTTGGTTCCAATGATTTTTTTGATTTTTTGATTGATTTCATTTTATTCTTTAATCAAATCGTTTCCAGTAATCCAACCAGGTTTTTTCAATCTTACAGATTAAAATCATGAAAGTTCAATCAGTCATTCCAAATCATCTCAAATTGTTTCTAAGGAAAATTTAATGAAGAATGAACTAGAACAATCAAAATGAGGCCTAACATATTCCAGATTATTGCTAAAAAATGATAAGATTATGTTTCATATTTTCAGTAGATTCTTCAGAAAAATTATTTTTTTTTTTTTATCAAAAAAAAAAAAAAAAAAAGGATGCTTTGACATTGTTTTGAAATGGTTTAAAGTGGCTATTATTCTGGTTCATCTCCTGGGATATGTGCCTATGAATTTACTTGGATCTGGGATGACAAGAGCATCTATTCTTTCATTTCACATTCATTTTTTGAATTTAAATCCCAAGCATTCCATCCTTCCATAAATTTCTACACTACCTTCTGTCTCATAGTTTTCTAAAGGGATTTCTGAGTTGACCAATCCTTTCTGATCCCTCACTAAAAAAATTCATAGAGGCTTTGAAGATTTCTTGTCTCTAGAGTTTAATTAACACTTTCATTATTTATGTTCACATTTGTGTGGTATGATTCCCTACTTGCATATAACTTTCATTCAAAGTTCTTTATACTCATATTGTTTTTTATCCTCTGTATCTTCTCAATCTTTTGAAGGAATCTATTTTTAAATTTGATCCAAATCTTCCATGGTTATCTTTTATTCTCATCTCTGGAACCCAAACATAATTTAATTACAGAGATGGATACTTAGGGGTATCATGGGTTTTGTAACATGATTCATATTTTATCTGCCAAAATTCATTCTGATGCAATCCCTCCTGTATGAATTCCCTGCTGAAGATTAGAATTTAAAATTTTTGATAATGTTCTTGAGATTTAGGTTACATTTTTCTTACTTTTCCATGTGTTTTTTTTTTCCCTTTTTTTTTCAGTTACAAAATATGCTTTTGATAGGCTCTCTTTGATTTAATTTTTTTTTATATATATAACTTTTTGAATATTTTCAAGTTAATTCTGGTTTTCTGTTAGGTATTTCTATAAACTTGATGTTCAAATTTTTGATTTCATCAATCAAAACTATTTCTTTCACTCAATCAATCAGAGAAATGTATGTGTTGTTTTTATCCATCCTAAAACTGATTCTGTGTTTTTTTTTTTTAACTGGGGATTGGTTCAGAAGCCTCTCATTAATTTCTTCCATGTCAGAATTAGGATAGTTGAAATCCAATCTTATGGATTTTTCTTGACACCACTCAAAGGTTTTTGTCTTTGATTGTTTGGAAAAGATTATTTAAAATGAATCTTACTCAAATTTCTTGAGTAATTTAATCTTCAACCTTTTGAAGTCAAACCTTCCTTCAATGAGTTATTTCCAATCATTCCAGGAGATGGAGGAAATTTCCCTATTTTTTCAAAATAATTAACAAATACATTTAAAATCCTATAAATTAGCTGGTTGGTCTTAGTACTACTATTGCTTCACAGGAGGGAATAGTATAGTCAATTTGTCCAATGAACTGCAGTTTTTTTTTTTTTTTACTTTAATTATCTGGATAATTCAGGCCATTTAAGGATTTTAGGAATGATTTTCAAAGATTTTTTCTTAATTTAGAGTTTAGACCAGGTATGATTTATTCCATGCTTTTGAGTTTTTTTTTTTTTTTCAAAATTTTTGGGTATCAGGTTAATATACTCAGGCTTCTTTGTGAGCAATCTTAATATCCATTTTATTTTTCATTTCTCATGTTTTTTATTCTTATTTTCAATTTATTATTCTACTTTTCTTTTTATTATTATACTTTTCTTTGTGTGTTTTTTTTATCTATTTATTTAGAAATCAAATTCTATAGAGAACTGAATTCAAGGGTAGAATTTAGCTTGATTAAAATTTTATACTTAATAGAAGAAACAAATCCCTCTTGGTTCCAGTGATTTTTCAATTTTTTGATTGATTTCATTTTATTCTTTAATCAAATCATTTCCAGTAATCCAACCAGGTTTTTTCAATCTTACAGATTAAAATCATGAAAGTTCAATCAGTCATTCCAAATCATCTCAAATTGTTTCTAAGGAAAATTTAATGAAGAATGAACTAGAACAATCAAAATGAGGCCTAACATATTCCAGATTATTGCTAAAAAATGATAAGATTATGTTTCATATTTTCAGTAGATTCTTCAGAAAAATTTTTTTTTTTTTTATCAAAAAAAAAAAAAAAAAAGGATGCTTTGACATTGTTTTGAAATTGTTTAAAGTGGCTCTGATTCTGGTTCATCTCCTGGGATATGTGCCTATTAATTTACTTGGATCTGGGATGACAAGAGCATCTATTCTTTCATTTCACATTCATTTTTTGAATCTTAATCCCAAGCATTCCATCCTCCATAAATTTTCTACACTACCTTCTGTCTCATAGTTTTCTAAAGGGATTTCTGAGTTGACCAATCCTGTCTGATCCCTCACTAAAAAAATTCATAGAGGCTTTGAAGATTTCTTCTCTCTAGAGTTTAATTAACACTTTCATTATTTATGTTCACATTTGTGTGGTATGATTCCCTACTTGCATGAAACTTTCATTCAAAGTTCTTCATACTCATACTGTTTGTTATCCTCTGTATCCTTTCAATCTTTTGAAGGAATCTATTTTTAAATTTGATCCAAATCTTCCATGGTTATCTTTTATTCTCATCTCTGAAACCCAAACATAATTTATTTACAGAGATGGATACTTAGGGGTATCATGGGTTTTGTAACATGATTCATATTTTATCTGCCAAAATTCATTCTGATGCAATCCCTCCTGTATAGATTCCCTGCTGAAGATCAGAATTTAAATTTTTGATAATGTTCTTGAGATTTAGGTTACATTTTTCTTACTTTTCCATGTGTTTTTTTCCCCTTTTTTTTCATTTACAAAATATGCTTTTGATAGGCTCTCTTTGATTTAATTTTTTTTTATATATATAACTTTTTGAATATTTTCAAGTTAATTCTGGTTTTCTGTTAGGTATTTCTATAAACTTGATGTTCATATTTTTGATTCCATCAATCAAAACTTTTTCTTTCACTCAATCAATCAGAGAAATGTATGTGCTGTTTATATTCATCCTAAAAGTGATTCTGTGTGTTTTTTTTTAAACTGGGGATTGGTTCAGAAGCCTCTCATTAATTTTTTTGAAGTCAAAATTGGAATAGTTGAAATCCAATCTTACGGATTTTTCTTGACACCACTCAAAGGGTTTTGTCTTTGATTGTTTGGAAAAGATTATTTAAAATTAATCTTACTCAAATTTCTTGATTAATTTAATCTTCAACCTTTTGAAGTCAAACCTTCCTTCAATGAGTTATTTCCAATCATTCCAGGAGATGGAGGAAATTTCCCTATTTTTTCAAAATAATTAACAAATACATTTAAAATCCTTTAAATTAGCTGGTTGGTCTTAGTACTACTATTCCTTCACAGGAGGGAATAGTATAGTCAATATGTCCAATGAACTGCAGTTTTTTTTTTTTTTACTTTAATTATCTGGATAATTCAGGCCATTTAAGGATTTTAGGAATGATTTTCAAAGATTTTTTCTTAATTTAGAGTTTAGACCAGGTATGATTTATTCCATGCTTTTGAGTTTTTTTTTTTTTTTTTCAAAATTTTTGGGTATCAGGTTAATATACTCAGGCTTCTTTGTGAGCAATCTTAATATCCATCTAATTTTTCATTTCTCATGCTTTTTATTCTTAATTTCAATTTATTATTCTACTTTTCTTTTTATTATTCTACTTTTCTTTGTGTGTGTGTGTTTTTTTTTTATCTATTGATTTAGAAATCAAATTCTATAGAGAACTGAATTCAAGGGTAGAATTTAGCTTGATAAAACTTTTATATTTAATAGAAGAATCAAATCCCTCTTGGTTCCAGTGATTTTTTGATTTTTTGATTGATTTCATTTTATTCTTTAATCAAATCGTTTCCAGTAATCCAACCTGGTTTTTTCAATCTTACAGATTAAAATCATGAAAGTTCAATCAGTCATTCCAAATCATCTCAAATTGTTTCTAAGGAAAATTTAATGAAGAATGAACTAGAACAATCAAAATGAGGCCTAACATATTCCAGATTATTGCTAAAAAATGATAAGATTATGTTTCATATTTTCAGTAGATTCTTCAGAAAAATTAATTTTTTTTTTTTTTATCAAAAAAAAAAAGGATGCTTTGACATTTTTTTGAAATGGTTTAAAGTGGCTCTTATTCTGGTTCATCTCCTGGGATATGTGCCTAGGAATTTACTTGGATCTGGGATGACAAGAGCATCTATTCTTTCATTTCACATTCATTTTTTGAATCTTAATCCCAAGCATTCCATCCTTCCATAAATTTTCTACACTACCTTTTGTCTCATAGTTTTCTAAAGGGATTTCTGAGTTGACCAATCCTGTCTGATCCCTCACTAAAAAAATTCATAGAGGCTTTGAAGATTTCTTGTCTCTAGAGTTTAATTAACACTTTCATTATTTATGTTCACATTTGTGTGGTATGATTCCCTCCTTGCATGAAACTTACATTCAAAGTTCTTTATACTCATATTGTTTTTTATCCTCTGTATCCTCTCAATCTTTTGAAGGAATCTATTTTTAAATTTGATCCAAATCTTCCATGGTTATCTTTTCTTCTCATCTCTGGAACCCAAACATAATTTAATTACAGAGATGGATACTTAGGGGTATCATGGGTTTTGTAACATGATTCATATTTTATCTGCCAAAATTCATTCTGATGCAATCCCTCCTGTATGAATTCCCTGCTGAAGATTAAAATTTAAAATTTTTGATAATGTTCTTGAGATTTAGGTTACATTTTTCTTACTTTGCCATGTGTTTTTTTTTCCCTTTTTTTTTCAGTTACAAAATATGCTTTTGATAGGCTCTCTTTGATTTAATTTTTTTTTATATATATAACTTTTTGAATATTTTCAAGTTAATTCTGGTTTTCTGTTAGGTATTTCTATAAACTTGATGTTCATATTTTTTATTCCATCAATCAAAACTATTTTCTTTCACTCAATCAATCAGAGAAATGTATGTGCTGTTTATATTCATCCTAAAAGTGATTCTGTGTGTTTTTTTTAAAACTGGGGATTGGTTCAGAAGCCTCTCATTAATTTTTTTGAAGTCAAAATTGGAATAGTTGAAATCCAATCTTACGGATTTTTCTTGACACCACTCAAAGTTTTTTGTCTTTGATTGTTTGGAAAAGATTATTTAAAATGAATCTTACTCAAATTTCTTGATTAATTTAATCTTCAACCTTTTGAAGTCAAACCTTCCTTCAATGAGTTATTTCCAATCATTCCAGGAGATGGAGGAAATTTCCCTATTTTTTCAAAATAATTAAAAAATACATTTAAAATCCTTTAAATTAGCTGGTTGGTCTTAGTACTACTATTGCTTCACAGGAGGGAATAGTATAGTCAATATGTCCAATGAACTGCAGTTTTTTTTTTTTTTTTACTTTAATTATCTGGATAATTCAGGCCATTTAAGGATTTTAGGAATCATTTTCAAAGCTTTTTTTCTTAATTTAGAGTTTAGACCAGGTATGATTTATTCCATGCTTTTGAGTTTTTTTTTTTTTTTCAAAATTTTTGGGTATCAGGTTAATATACTCAGGCTTCTTTGTGAGTAATCTTAATATCCATCTAATTTTTCATTTCTCATGTTTTTTATTCTTAATTCCAATTCACTATTCTACTTTTCTTTGTGTGTGTGTTTTTTTTTATCTATTGATTTAGAAATCAAATTCTATAGAGAACTGAATTCAAGGGTAGAATTTAGCTTGATAAAAATTTCATACTTAGTAGAAGAAACAAATCCCTCTTGGTTCCAATGATTTTTTTGATTTTTTGATTGATTTCATTTTATTCTTTAATCAAATTGTTTCCAGTAATCCAACCAGATTTTTTCAATCTTACAGATTAAAATCATGAGGTGTTCAATCAGTCATTCCAAATCATCTCAAATTGTTTCTAAGGAAAATTTAATGAAGAATGAACTAGAACAATCAAAATGAGGCCTAACATATTCCAGATTATTGCTAAAAAATGATAAGATTATGTTTCATATTTTCAGTAGATTCTTGAGAAAAATTAATTTTTTTTTTTATCAAAAAAAAAAGGATGCTTTGACATTGTTTTGAAATAGTTTAAAGTGGCTCTTATTCTGGTTCATCTCCTGGGATATGTGCCTATGAATTTACTTGGATCTGGGATGACAAGAGCATCTATTCTTTCATTTCACATTCATTTTCTTGAATCTTAATCTCAAGCATTCCATCCTTCCATAAATTTTCTACACTACCTTCTGTCTCATAGTTTTCTAAAGGGATTTCTGAGTTGACCAATCCTGCCTGATCCCTCACTGAATTTCCTCTGATCTCTTTCTCTTCAAAGCCCCTATGAATTTTTTTAAAGTTTTGGATCTTTCTTTCTTCTCAATAGTTTCTGGTTCATCTCCTCCTTGGATTCATCTATGGGAGGAGGAGGATGTTTGAGCCTTTTTCATTCAGAGAAAAAAAAGTTACTGGGATGGAGCACACTGAGGTGGGCCAATGATTCCCCTGGAGCTTCCAAGGGCTCAAGTCTCTTCATTACACAGGAAAATTATATTTTTCCTGGGATGGATGATGGGCAACATTTCCATGGGTTGTGACAAATTCTGTAATGCAGGTTTATCTCTTCCTTTCAACTCTCCTTTATCAATCAGATTCCTGTTTTTTTTTATCCTTTTATTGTTGATATATGAATGTATATAGTTATATTAATTTTCTCATAGAATGATTTGAATTTATTTGGGGCTTACTCTTAAGGTTAAAAGAATAGAAGTCTTGTTAGATTTTATGTCAAGGTACATTCTGATCATCACTCATACCCACAGGATTTCCAAATCTCTTTCAAGGATCTCAATGTTTCTGTGATACCTTGATCAAGGAGGTCAGGTACTGAGGTATTTAAGAAGTATACACTAATTAACTATAGAAAATTCATAGATTTATCGGACCCTTTGGGAGGTTTACCTTGTTTTTTCAAGAGTTCTTTCTTGGTTCTGAGCTATGTTTCAAGGAAATTTGCAACCAGTCTGTTTCAATTCATTCTTTCAATTTTCCCTCCTAGGTTTCAATAGGTAGAGTCAATGTTGTTTTTCTTTTTCTTTTTATTTTTTAGCTCGAATTTTTGAAGGGTTTAAAGTGATTTCAAAAAAAAAAAAAAAGTTTGATCAGTGTTGGATAGGTCTTGATGATCTTTTTAAACTCTCGAGGACTCAAAGGGGAAACTTGAGTCTTAAAAAAAAGGTTCTTTAGTTTATATTTTAACTATCTACATATCCTTGGGGCAAAAAAAAAAAAAAAAAAAAAGATCAAGAAGGATTAATTTCTTGGTCCAATCATTACTTTAATTGTGTTGTGAATGTATGTAAACTTTGAATAGCACCCTCAGATGGAAACCGATCGATGATTTGTTTGAAGTGATCCTTGAGAAGGCCCTCCCCGGGATGTCCAGCCTCATGGATGAGAAGAGACAAGGGCAGCTCGCTCTTTTCCTCTCACCTCGTAGAACTGATCTTGATCGATCCCGCTCATCTGCGACTGGCACAAGTTTTCGAAACTTGAGGTCTCATGAGATCGACCAGTAACCGGCCGATCTCCCACTCGATCGTGAACTACAACCACCAAATGGGTTCGATCGATGGGCTTCTCGGCGTCCGCGAGCCCACTCTCTTAGATCGAGCCCTGTCCAGAGGATGATGATCAAGCGACCGTCCGAGCCCCGTGAAGCTCACCCAGGATCTCCCATCACCAGCTAGTCTTGGGTCTTCTGAAAGCTTTCGCTTCGGAATCGGATCGGTCGTCGCCTTTTGTTCTTGAGATCGAGCAGCTCGTGTGAGGGCTCACTCTGATGGACCGATCCGCTGAGTGGTCCTCGAGACGAGCACCAAGAACTCATCAGCAGCAGCAGTAGGAAGGAAAAAAAGAGTTTACTGGCTGGGTTTGGTAGGCGTGCTTCATCATGGTGGAATGAGCAGGATGGATGGATGGCCGAGACGGCGTTGGGAGGAGCGTCTGGAAGCCAAGACGAGCCCATTCACTAGCTTCGGCTCGAGATCGATCGGGCCTTGGGTCCAAGGTTTTTATAGTACTCGGTTCTACTCGGAGGCCCACTACTGGTTCCCAGCTGGTAGCCCAAACCTGGAGGATCGGGTAAGAGTTGAGAATCTAAGGATCAGGGCCTGACGGACGATCTCTCGATCGGTCTAGGAGAGGACCCGGGGGGACGCCGCAGACCCAGCCCGACTCGAGGTTTGTTGTCCTGTTTTTTTTTTTTTTTTTTTTTTTTTTTTGAGGGGGGGGGGGGGGGATGGGAGTGGGGGAGTCCTCTGGGAGCTCATTCACTCCGACTTCGCTCTTCCATCTTGCCCTATGCAGCGAGGGCCTTGCGCAGACGGGAGGCTCCCGTGGACGCCTAAGCTCGACTCGCGCTCGATCAGGACCCTTAGTGCGTCTACAACCCCGTCGCATTCCAAGCTTGCACGACAGACACTGGATCCGGGAAAGCCGGTCGAAGGACGACGAAACGCAAGAGATTGGATGGGGTCGGGATGGCAGGAGGAACAGCCCCCCGCCCCTCCGCCTCGTTTGTCTCAGTTCTTTCTTGCAAGTAGTAGGCCAGGGTTAAAATAAAAAAAATAAAAAAAGAGTGAGTGAGAGTGAGAGAAACTGCAAATAGTATCACGAAATCATGGGAGTTCAAAGATAGGAGGGGGGGAAACAAAAAAACCAAAAGTCAAGATTAAATTAGGCGGTTGACCCTGATAGATATGTATGTACATCAAACGCTTAGAATACAAATCATATATATCTACTTATCCCCTCGCAAAAAAAAAAAAAAGAGTCAATCGAACATAAGACCAATGAAGATAGAAATCCTAGGGATACTAGCGATCTATGGATGGGACAAACGGGTCCACGGAAACAAACAAACAAAGGATGAGATCCTAAACAGCAACTCGAAAAGAACCTACCGAATAGGAGGAGGAGAAGGACGAGAGATGAGTTAGAAAGAATGGATGGTTGGTTGATGATAACTTAGACTGAAAAAAAAAAAAAACTGGACTGAAATGAGAAACGATCTTGTGCTGTGTGAAAACTTCCTGCTGAAATGACATCCATCTGGAACACACTAAGAGGCGATAGAGACGAATGAGGGGGGGGGGGGAAAGGCAGACAGACGCGAAAGGGCCAGCGTCAAGGCGTATAGTGGGGGGGGGGGGGAAAGAGAGGGTCATCGAAACAACTGAACGTTGAGGGGAGATCAACCAAGCTTGCCATAAACGTAAGCAACAACAACGCAGACCAAAAAGAAGAGGACTTGAGATCGGGTAAAATAAATGTTTCGATTGATGATTATAGCCACGTTGGGTTCCACTAAAATCTGTTGGTGGCGGCTTCCAGCATCAGGGGGTTTGAGATTCTTCTGTATCGGCTTCGAGCTGTTTGATGATAATGAACGTGATGTCTTCTCTGTCGGTTTCCCGTTTGAATCACCTACGTTATGCTTATGAGGATCGTCTTTGGGGACGATCCCATTAGACAGCGCTTGATCCTTAGAAGAGTCCTTGTGGCCAACAATTTCGTCAGTTTCAGTCTTGATTATCGTTGGTACCTTAGTATCCGAGCTCGATTTCCTTTGGAGAGAGTTTACCCGAACCACGGCTATCGATCGATTGCCATTGAAGCTCACCCGTTGATTCGTTGCCGATTCTCCTTCCGTATCGGATGATTGAATTCTTCTGGCTCTTAATTTAATGAGGATCTTGTTCGTTGATGATGACTGATTGAGACTTGCCAACGATGTTTTCCAATGAAATTGCAAAGTATTATGCATGTCCGAAACTAACTTCACTTCTGCTAGGTCCGGGGGCTCTAAATTCAACTCGATTCCATGAGGATACATTTGATCGCTCCACTATCATGTCAAGAGTAGCCGATAGCAAACAAATTAGATTCTTCTTTTGCTAGTGGAAGAAAAACTAGTTCAACAGAAGGGCGAATAAGAGGAAGAAAGCAACATACTTGAAACCAACACGTTTGATTGAATGAAGTTGGCTTTGCCGGTTGGAGGGCATGATTCGGAGGGTGAGAAGGTTGACTTTTGACTGCAAACCACCATTCAACCACACCATGCTTAATACCACGACCAAGACTAGAAGAGTTAGGAAGGTTATCGTCGCCTTGAACTTCATGATCGCCGTAGTATTGAATAGGCCCATCCATCCATCTTATAAATCCAGGGGAAAACCCAAACTCTTTGATGAACTGACAAACTTGTTGAGGTCGGTTGCCAACGTTGGACGCAATCAAGTTGGGCAAAAAGTTTGGAATCCAATTTGAGTGATTGGTTGAAGTCAGAGGGACTGGCTTTTGGTTTTTCAGATTGAGCTTCATAGCGCTGAGATGTGTGATTTCAATCTCTGCCGCAGACTTTCCCACTTTGATCATCCATCCGCCGATTTGGATTTTACTAAGCAACTTCTGATCGATCTTTTCTCGTAAGATTGACTGGCCTGAGAGTTCCTTAATCTGCTCGATACTCTCGTGCTCTAACACCTTTAGATATCTTTCTTCATCCTCAACTGAACGCTGAATGACAACAATCTTGGAGGGATTTGGAATTTCATCAGCTAACTGAGGATCAGAGGATCTTACTACGAGCTGATCAAAACAAAACACCGATTCGTCTCGTAAGTGAGGATAAACAGCTCTCATATTCCCAAGATAGGTTCCTTGATCGAATCCATTATCGGTACTTAGAAGTATTTGGTGTCGTTGAGTCTGATTTCCAAGTTTAGAACACCCGAGGAAATTCTCATCCCAGGTTTGTTGAGCCAAATTACTGAGGATAGTCATCAGCACTTGCTCCTCGGTGATGACCGGTAAGTTTCGTTCCTCCTGGAGGGTGTTCAAGCTCGCCTGGCTCTGAACGATCGGTAACTGATACATGCCTTCTTCCTCAGCGCTTTGTCCCACTGGTACGATCACCGAGTTCAATCTCATCTGGACGGAGTTTGTGGAATTCTCAATCATCCTCCAATTCTTCTGATTTTGATTAGAATCTTTCAAGTACGCTTGGAATAACTCGAGTGCTTTTATGAGTGAATTCCAACTGAGTCGAGCCTGATTTGGTTTGACGTGATTGATGAGAAGAGGCGACCGTGAGCTACCGCTCGGACTGTTAGGTGTTAGAGTACGTTCGGGTAGACCTGACTGGAGTGGTTTTCGGGTTGGTGATTTACTCAAGTGAAATGAAGGGACCGAGACAGAGCTGGGTAGGTTCCGACGAGATTTTTGACCAAACGAGCCGATGCTAGTAAGATGAGACCGAATCCCTCGAGTGCTCATGGGGTTGGGGGCAGAGGATGAAGCATGATCATGGAGTAGCTCTTTGGGAAATTCTACCTGTTTCAGTGACATAAAATTCCGGGAAAAACTCCTGCGAGTACCACCTTGCTTCGGGTGGGCCTCGAACTCACTGATACCTTCGAGTTGAATAGGAGATCCATACTTTTGAAGGTAACTATCGATCTTGGTAATACAGAGGGGCCTTCGGGCTAGATATCGTTGACTGATCGCTTCGGCGACAAAGGTTTTCACATCAACTTGAAGGTAATAGGTGACCTTTGTGGCCGTCGTGCTTACTCCAGGAGTGGATTCAGGTAGGAGGATAGGTTGAAGCACCCAACCGTTCAATTCGATGTGAGCCCGGATTCGACTGGGAACCGTTGGGACACGAGGCGTGTCGACGGATGAAGCACAAAAGTAGATCGATCCATCTGTAGTAGCTTCAACTTTTTCAACCAACGACAAGTCTCGAGTGCTGTTTGATGACCACCGAAAGCGCGAAAGAGAGATCTGAAGGGTAAGTGATGGAGTTTGAGGACCAAGAAGGTGTATCTAAGGAAGAAGGACATACCGAGTACCGATCCCGGCCTTCATGCACATGTAGGTCAAACTGACTTGATCACTAAGGTTCTCGACCAAGTTGCCATCCTCATACCTATTAAAGAATGGGTAAATAGAGTCAATGATCGGTCAAGCGGTGAGAGGGTGAGTTCATAAGAAGCCGGATGTAAAGCAAGGTTGAGAAAGGTGCAGACCATTCATCCCAAAGTTTACTGGAGCCGATGACGGCAAAAACGGAGGCTGGAGAGTAGCCCTTGATGAGACCGACGCCTTTGAAAACGGGAATGATCTTGCTCTTCCCGATCGCTTTGGTATGTTTCTGGGCAAAGACCTAGATTTTAGAATAAAAAAAAAAAGAGGGGGGGGGGGGGGGGGGAGATGAATTTTTTTTTTTTTTTTTTTTGAAAAAAAAAAAAAAAAAAAAACGACCGAACCGGGGGTTGATAGCATGATGAGTGGACAGAACATGGAGAGTGTTGATGGGGAAAGTATGAGAGAAGGATGTAAGAAGGTGAGCGGTTGAAGATGAGAACAGACTTGTAGACCGGTGCGATGTTTGAGGACTCTATTCCAGCGAGTATCGGATTCGAGGGTTTTGACCTTATTCATGACCAAGTCGACATGTTGGATGAAGTTTGAGGAGTGATGGCTACGGATGCTACTACTGGAGGATTGAATGGGAGGAATCTGATGAGGGTTATCGGGGGAGTTGTTGAGGGTGGGATTGCAGAGGTTATGATCGAGTATCTCGAGCCGCTGTTTCTCGTTCGGAGGGGATAGTCGAGGAGGAGGAGGAGGAGGATGAGGATCGAGTAGTTCGAGTGCCGGTTCGGATCGATGGTCGTCTTCCTTGAAAATGATCAAGCCAAGGTCAAGTGCTGGATGAGCTAGGGAGTCTGAGAGTTGAATTCGACTTGACTTACCTCATCAGTCATGACGAACTCGCTATCCTCCTCGTACTCCGAGCGAGCATATTCGGAGTCAGGCATCGAGCGAGGGAGGCGTGAGAAGGATGGATGGATGGCTTGGGTGTGGTGATGGTGGTGGTGGTGATGGTGGGGCCTGGGTGTTGCAATCGCAACCACCAAGCCAAGGCTGTCAAGACCGCGGTACCAGAGTAGAACGAAACCCGGGCCAAGTGAGACTGAATGAATTGCCGGACTGGAGACTGGGAGAGGACTCAAGCACGACTGTTGCTGATCGACACTGGTCTGAGTTACTCGAACCAGCGCACCGAGCCCATCAGTAAAATTCTGGACCGAGGCTGGAGGCTGTTGACTCGAACCGGTTTCATTACACCATCGCAGTCCTGGACTCGGACTTGGAAGTCTATCCGTCTATCTATCTATCCTCCTACGACTCACGATCAGTACTCAATCTACATCCCAAGACTCACTCCCAGACCAGTCAGTCTATAAGTCTAACCTACCACCGACCTCAGCCATCAAGCAGCCAAGCCCTTAGAGCTGTAAATCACCTGACCATCCATACCATCAGTTTCAAGTCTCATCTCACTTCACCACCGTCTACGATTCGATGGCCTCTATCTTCGCTTCCCTCTCTCCTCTCTCCGAGTAAAATCAGACTAGATGGTTCATGCCTGGGGTGGCCAGGGGTCCCCAAGAGGATGATCGATTAGGATTACCCTAGTAGGTACCTATCTAAGTATCTACTTCCTATCCTATCGGTTTCGAGGAATCGGTCCAGAGTTTGGAGGGCCCGACCCAATACCCGCCGGTATCGGGTATATCTATACCCGAGGCCCGACCACGATGGTGCTTATTTCATTCTACTTTCTAGCCATCATCTCCACATTACCTTCCGGATGCTGGCTCAGTAGCCTAACATCAATATGAACCCTCTTCTATCCAAATTCCACCATCTCCACCCTCTCCAGCCTCTCCCCTTCACCCAACCCTCTCGCATATCCCCTCTTCCACCCAAACTCCTCCCCGTCTCCACCGTCTCCAGCGGCCAGTTTCTCCCCTTCATCCAACCCTCTCAGCCTTACCCTTCCGTCCACCCATCCTTTATTCGTATATCCTTACCCTCACCCCCCTCATCGCCCCTCTAATCCCCCATAGGTGCCTGCGTGACAAGTTTTAGGTAACATGTTCCTTATCTCCCATCGAACCGTATGAGCCCTTCGACTGATTTACCTCTGTTTGATCTTTATCCCTGCTTGATATAGTTTGGTGGTGACTTGTAGCCAGCATTGTTTGGAAAACCCCCCACTGCCATACAAATGTATAATGGCCCCAAAGCTACCAAAGAAATCCCTCAAAAAACCTTGCTCCAACCCCCCCCCTAAATCCTGAAACGACCAGATATGAATAACTTGGAAAAGCACCCACATAGCATCACCTCATCCTCAGATTGCAACAATAGTGCTACGATTGGCTCTTCTAAAACTGGACCACCTCCTCACCCCAAAAGACTAAAGACTATCATCCCTCTGTCAACTGATATTGAAACCTCCACAAGCACCAAACTCAGTAAGGGATTAGTTCCAAGTGATGGGAACTTTTCCAAAAGCTGGGTATGGTCTTATCTTGTCAACAAAGGAAACAACCAGCAAGTCATGTGTATTTTACCCCTCCCAAATGGGCACTCATGTGGAAAAATACTAACTTGCAACAAGTACAAGAGCACAAAATCAATGGGCAAGCATCTTATGAGAATTCACAAGATCTTCAATCCTCAAAAGCTCTCTGATAACCAAGCCAAGATCCATGGCTTCTTCAAGGGCAAAATTATTAATAAAACTGTAAGTTTTTCAATCCAATTCATCTTTTCTTCTTGTTGATTTCATTTGTTGATCTTTTTTTGGTGTTTGTGTTTGTGTTTGTGTTTTTTTTTTTTTTTTTTTTTTTTTTGGCCCAGATGGAACTCAACCCAAGATTGCTACAAAAAATGCTTGCCTACTTCATCACCAATGCCAACCTACCTTTTTCAATTGTGGAGTGAGCTTCCTTTGTCAATCTAATCACTCTAATCAACTCCCACCCACCACCAATGATACCCAAACCCAAGGCAATCTCCAATGAAGTAGGTGATCTATATGTAGCCCATGTCAAACATCTCAAGGATTTCTTTGCGGGTATATCAGGTGTGGCTTTTAATGTTGATGATTGGACATCACCCAACTGTATTGCATTTTTAGGCATTAATGCCCATGTTATTGACACAAATCAAAAAATGACTGAGGTGGCTATTGGAATGCCAACAATAAGTGGTAAGTCTTTCTGTTTTATCTATTAAACTTTTTTATGTCTTAGAAAATATCTTCTCATTCATTCTGATGTTTTAAACATTTTTTTTAGGATTGCACACTGGTGCCAATCTTGCAGAAGTTTTCTGTTGTACCCTGAAACATCTGGGTCTCCTTCAAAAACTCTTGGTAATCACAGCCAACAATGCTTCAAACAATCTGACCATGATCAAGTGGATTTCCAAGATCACCAATATGAAGTATGACTACAAGCATGACCTCTTAGGCTGCATGGCACATACAATCAACCTTACTTCCAAAGATGGCCTAAAGGTTTTTGGATCCAGATATGACTTAGACCCCAATAGCAATCTGGAGATTGGCACCAATCCACTATCTATCTCCAACCTTGTTGATCCACCAGATGGGGCCAGCATTCACCTTGGCAATGTCCTTCAAAGGATCCATGGCCTTTCCAACTGGGTTTGGTCCTCTCCTTAACATTTCAAAAACTTTCAAACATGTATGAAGATCTGCAATATGACCAATCTTTTGATGAACTCAGCTAGTATGTTGATACTAGATGTCAAGACATGTTGGAATTTGACCTACCTGATGTTGAAAAGAGCTCATGAGCTCAAGAATGCCTGAAATCGTGTTTGCAAGCGACCAGACATCATCAAATAAAAGATCAGGAGGGTTGAATGGGAAAAAGTTGAAGAGATGATCAAATCTCTTGAGCCACTCAAAAATGCTACCAAACTGCTCTGCTCCAGCCAGTACCCCACTCTCAGCCATGCCCTACCAATTTGCATTGCACTGGTAGGTGATATGCTTGAAATCCAATCTCAGTACAACTCTTCCCAGCTTGTCCCAGTCACAAAAGAGATGATTTCAAAACTCAAGAAGTATTTATGCCACATTTTGGCAAAGGTAGCTCCATCATGTGCAATGATCCTGGACCCCCAAATCAAAATCTCTTGCTTTACAAACCATCACCAAATGATCCTTGACCATCTGAACCTCAGCATCAATCCAACCAACATCCTTACCAGATTTAGGACTGAAGCACTGAAGTTTCAATCCATCCAGACTTTGATTGACCCTCAAAAATCATCTGAAATCAATAAAAAATCCCAAAGTTCAAAGTAGACTGGAGAGTAAAGTGTTTCAACCTTCTCAGAGCAAAGGAGACATTGAGTCTGAGGTTCTCAAATACCTATCTGAGGTGGAAGAGCCTCCAGAAGCTGATGTTCTTCTTTATTATAGTTCCCAGGCATCAATGCAACCTAACCTTTCCAGGATGGCTTGGCACTTTCTAGCCATTCCTGCCACAAGTGCCCCATCCAAATGGATTTTCTCTAAATCCAAGGCTATTGTTAAACCTCAACATGCTTCATTAGAATGTGATTCTATTGAGCAGCTCTTATGTTTAAAAGATTGGTATTGCAGCTTTTGAAAGCTTTCAAGTTGATTTTTGATTTATTTTGTATTTTGTTATTTTGTTATTTTTTTATTTCTTATATCATTTTTTTCATGGTTTTTTGAGTTTATTGAAACTGATAAGAGTAAAAATTGATTTATGGTAATGAAATGAAGCACAAAATTTTGTGAGTTTTCTAAACATTTCCCAATAAGCTCCCCCTGGCGCTATTTTTCCAAATACCCAAACATACCCAGTGCCTCAGATATATTGTTCCTACTCCCAACCCAAAATTTATCCAACCCATACCTGATGCCCTTTTGGATGCTCGATTCCCAACCCAATTGGGTTGGAACTCAGGTATTACCCAAAATTGAGTATTTGGGTTCCAGCCCTAATTTGATCTATCCCCTCTCCTTGGTACATACTTAAAACATACCTTAGTCCATTATGATGATGACACCAAGTTCATGTTTCCATCAAACACAATCCAGACTCCTACTCTTGACTTTCAAGAGAATCTCTATCTCCAGTAACTCAGTCAGCAATCACAAGTGCACTCACACTTGGCAGTACTCTACCATCTAGGACTAGTTCTAATTAAGCTTGTGATTGCCATCACAACTTTGCCCTTCCATCTCTCTCCGATCAGCTATATCAGTCTCCCACAAGCCTAGCCACTACTTCCAATCCATTTCCAGTCATCGTCAGAATTCTGCTGGGGTGGTCATTTAAATACACCACCTAGGAAGTGGACCACAACTGGCCATGGTGGAGGAACTGAAATTTGGCCAACAATCAACAAAACCAGGACAATGGAATGAGAAGCATGCCACACAGGGTGCCAAAGGCAGACACAGCTGATAGGTTCAAACACAACTGAACACACAGACTACCAAGGGCCAAAGGCTGTGGAATCAGTCAGGGTATTAGGCCCACCAGGGCCAAATTGAAGTCTCTTTCCAGCCAGTGAGCTCATGTCACCATCCTGTCCCACTTTCTGGAAGATTGAATTGCTTGACATGGAACCTTTTTATTCACCAATCAAGAATTCTTGACTTCAACCCCAAAAGGTTGACATTTTTTTTTTTTTTAAAAAAAAAAAAACAAACAAAGAGAAGAAGAAGAAGATGATTAGCATTCACAAGTTCTTGACCATGGTGGAAGATGGATCTCACGGGGTGATTTAGGAATGCAGAAAACAGACTTCTCTTGAAATTCCAACATTCATGAGACTGAGACTGACTTGCCCTTCACCTTGGGATTCCAAGGTGAATGGCAAGTCAGTCTCAAGCCATGATATCAGTCAGTTGGCTGTTTCTCCAGAGCTCCACTCTGCTTCCAACCAAGCTAAATTGAGGCAAGGAGCAGTACCACCACCCGAGGGGGTTCTCTGTCTCCCAGGTCAACTAGAGCTTGTTATCAAGTAGCTCGTTGTGACCACCAAAGTTGTGAGTATCAAATGGTTAGGTTTCTGACAGAGAAGGAATGTGAATGATGAATGATAGTGACAAGCTTTGATTGATGACAAGGATCAATGGAAAAGAGAGGAGAAGTGAAGAAGAGTAGAAACAATGAGAAGATGGAATGAGGAGATCCTCCAAGCATCCAGGTCACAAGGTTGCATTGAGGTGGGTTGGATGGCTAGCTTGTAGTGTATTGAAGCGGTCTTGGATTTGGTCAGAAACTTATTTTTGGCACCATGAGATTTGTTGGGTTAGTTTAAGGTGGGATGCTTGTTAGGTTGCTTAGGATTGGTGTGGAGATGGGATAAGGGTAAAAGAGCATGAGGTGGAAAACTCACTGGACAAACCAATCCATGGTTTAGGCAGGAGTAGGCTACAGCCATGTTTCTGGCTTGAGCATTGATTCTTACCATGTTCCTGGCCTGAATGGCTGCTGTGGTGCAGGAAACCAGGCTTAAGAATCAAGTAGGCCTGCTCTTTAGTTTTCGGTCAACTCCTCCACAATTATATTCCTTTGGCTTTTAAAAGTTGGGAGACTAGATAGTCATAGTAGAAAGATTGATTGAGCTGCAAGACTCAAAACAAATTCTTCTCTGCAAACTTTAGGCTATAATCGTCATCTTGTTGATTCCCCTATGATAAACCCTCCTTGTTTTCATAGTCCCTATTTGATCCACTAGAATCCCTCTCAAACACTTTGCACTTTGTATTGTCAATACAACAGAAATCAAGACCCAACCCCATCTTACTCTCTGACGCCCATCCACAGTTTCAGGATGTGCACCTGCCACACCTGTCAAATCCTTCAACTTTTGATAAGACCGTCCAATTAATTTTGTGTTCCAGGACAGACCCTCTCTCAACTTATGTCTCTGGCACCTTTCAGACATCACTTTGGTGCAACCTCTCAAAGACAAGTTGTATGATCATCTTTTCAACCCCAATCACTGAATCCATCATTTTTTCTGTCCCATCAACATCAACCCTACTTGGTCCTGCACTGGTTTCTTACTTGTACCTTCTCCCTTGGTCCATTGCTTTTTTTGTCTGCATTGGGGAATCCTTTTCTGGAAAATGTACCTGCTGGCCATGCCACCATGCTAGGTAGCTTGCTTTTCATTTGTATTCTGACCAATAAGCTCCCTGCATGTGGCAATTTAACACAACACATTTTTTTTATTTAGTTGATTCCATGCTTGATTATTGTTGAGGGAAAGTCCACTCCTCAGTTGTTGCTAGCCATTTCTTACTTCTGAATTGTGTCTATAAATGGCCACCATTCTGGTCAAATTAATAGTCTTGACACTTGGTCTGTATGGGGTCAAAGTCAGTCAGGATGAGGAACAGTTTTAGCTTGGGCTGCATTGGTTTTTTGGCTTACTTGTTCCAGGTCCTTTTCCAGCAGTATTGGTTTTTACTGGATCTCTTTGGAGCCAGGCAGATTGGGGGCCAGGACCATTGTGGGTCATCTTTACACAAACAAGAACCAATTGTCCTCATTGATTTTTATCCCAAATCAATCAACATCCATCAAGGAGGAAAAGGAGGAGGAGGATATTGTTGTTGTTGAGGGTTCAAGTCCAAAAACAGAGCAAATAGGATGTGGCAAGTTGAACAGATCATCCCTTCAATCAGTTTTTAGGATAGAGAACAGATCATCCTTCAAGGATGGTGGTGATGATGTCTCAGCATGATGGTTGTTGTCCCACCAAGATTAAAGAGACCCACCCCATTCATATTTGATGGGCACTCCAGGTTCTGATCTGTTTCAATCCTTCCCCTCCCCCTCATCATCATGATCATCTTCCTCCACTTTCTCAATGTCCCCCCCCCATTGATTCAATGATCCTTGGGCTAATCCACCTCCTGGATAACATCCAACAACATACTCCTGCATTGATCTTCACCAACTGATTCAATGAACTTCTTCTTTTTCTTCTTCCTCTGATTGAATCAATTTTCATCCTACAATCCATCATCCTGCCAATCAACACAAAGATCATCCAGGAAATCCAACACAAGATGGTACCATAAATTGCAATTGTCATCCATATTACAAACCAGGAGATGGTCATCACCCACATTGATACTAGAGTTTTGGATGAGGACATCCAGCTTGGGATGGGGATAAATTGTTCTTGCAAACACAATTAAATTAAATTTATAACAGATGCACCCTTTGAAACCAAATTTTCTGGTTTGGATGCATGTATCCAACCAGGAGAATTTTGGTGCAAAGCAACATTGATGCTCATCAGTTTCTAGATAGCAGGAACCTGGAAGTCCTTTAGTTACTAGAAGTGATAAAGGTGAAGAATAGTAATATTCTTTAAAAATAAACAAAGACCAATCTGCAAAATTAAATTTATGATTGTTGATGGTACAAGGTTTCAATGGTTTGGTTTAAAGTTTTTCAATATCATATAATAAATAATAAAAGAGTGGCCATATTTTATACGGACTGGGGGTCTTTAAAACCTCTTCCTCATGAGATCAACTTTGAATCTGGTACCCTGCAAAGATGAGCACCTTATGAATTAACAATAAGGGATTATTACCCACTAAAATGGTGGTATGGACAGTATTTGGTAGAACAAAAGCCAGAGCAGGAGGGAAATGAATTACTAGCTTAAGCAGTTACTGTCTGGATACCTGTAGATGTTCACACTCAAAGGGTTTCAGATCAAAGGGGGGGGGTCAGGGTGCTTATTGATTTATCTTCAATGAAAAAAGCAATAATGGTGATGAATTAAAACTAATATAATCCAGGATGAAGTTGTAAGTCACTTGCTTATACCTTTGAAAGAACTTGATCCACAATGAAATGGTTTCTGGATGATAACTGATGAATTCTCTGTGGAAAAATAGTCAAAGGAGGTACTGTATAAATACCTTCTTGGATTCAGAGAGCTTCCTCAGGGCACTTAGAGAGGGTGAGGCTCATATTCTGAGGCTAGAAAGCCATTCAAAGCTGGTTTGGTTCATTGCCTTGGTTCTTTAGATCAGCTGATCCTCAATCTGTAGGATGAGTGAATGATTTTTGGATGAGTATCAGTGTTAGTATTTACTTTAAAATTTGTTGATCCTGCATGTGGTCAAAGTTGGCACTATTTATATTTGACTAAAATGATAATTAAAGGGTGTTTATCAATTTTCCATAATCTTCCAATCATTTCAGTATTTTTTTGATGATTTTATTGGAGGATCTTTTGACATGTCTTCTGTTCATCAAAGATCTGGGGCTGTTAATTTTGTGGTGTGTATTTTAATTTGGTTTTTTAATTTTAAATATTTTTTAGTTTGATTTTCTGCATTTTTATTTGAAATATCACATTTTTGTACCATATTCTATTAATATGTCAGGTTTTACATATGCATGGATGATGCTTACATGTTGTAGTATCTAAGTATGGTACCTTCCTGGACACTATTGTGTTTGCAGATCTGATCAGCTGCATGTGGGATTCTGATCAGCCGCTTGCAGGAATTTGGTGCAGGACTTTTATTCAGTTCCTAGATTGATTTATAAATGTGGAGCTTTTTGGGAGCATTCTAGATGTGTGTTAGGATGCAGGGTTGCGTACAGGAATTTTGACAAAACCTATTATTGCCAGTAAACCCTTAACTAAACAAAACTGGTCCATTCTGACTGAATTTCAGTTGTGAAAAGCTATATGTGAAATTAAACATGAAGTATTGAAGTTTCCAAAACTCAAAAAGAGTGGTGCCATGTCTTTGGACAATTTTTTGGTATATTATTTTGAGGTGTTAAGGAGTGAGAATTCAAAGGTGGGTTCAGTGAGTTACCCTGTACAAATTTGGGTGAAGAATCCAAATTTAAAGTATTATTTGAGTTTTTTGAACTTTTTGGTTTTTTTATTACTATTTATTATATTTGAATTATCATTTTCCTTTATATTATTATTGGTACTTTGACAGGTTTCTCTGTGCAAAGTAGCAAGCTGACATTCTCCCACTAAAAGATATTTATATATCTGAAAAATGTATGGCCTAGTGTCTCTTAATAGATCTGTAATTTCTCAGGTGTATAGGTCCATCAGGTTTGTTGTTTTCCCCTAAAAACTCATCTTTTTCATCTTATTCTCCTTTATATCTGACTAGGTAAAGTCTGCCATCCTTTCCTTGGCTCCTTTCTTTTTTATCATTAAGGATCTTGATGAATTTCAATTTCTCTTTTCTAGGGTCAGCTTCAATGGGTATTTCAGGTGTAGGGACTTTCTCTCCATTGCTGGGATCAATATGTTTGATCAGTCTCACTGGCAAGAATGGCTGTATCCTGGAGAGCTCATCACTCAGTATGACTTCTACAGAATTTTTACCATGGAGATGTTTAATAGGGAATTTCCCTATGAAAGAAGGTCTAAACTTTCTGTTTCCAGCCTGGTTTGAGAATTTAGTGGTCAATATCAAGACTTGGTCTCCTATTTTGAATTCATGCTCCCTGTGATTTTTATCCCATCTTTTTTTGTTACATTCAAAAGCATCTTGAACAAATTTAGCTGCATGCTTGGTGGCCATATCTATCATCTTTTTAAATGCCTGAAAATTTAGTGTAAGACTGCAAATGGCACTGGCCGCAGGCAATTCTGTGGAGGGGAAAGGTTCTTTTTTAGGCTACCCTCCTGAGCATTACAAAGAATCTAAATGTAACCGGAATGAAGGTCCAGAACCTTGTAAATGAGGAATCCATGGGAAGGGATGTATTTGATAGTAATTGTTAGCTACGGGACAACACTATCTGAGCTAAGATGGTGCGGTAAAAGACTTGAACAAAATAAGTTAGAGTTTGTTCAGAGTTCAATAGAACAAGGCTTTTCTAAATAAAAAAACCCACAAGCTAATAACTCGGGTCTTCAGCAGATGATTAGGAAAGATCAATTAAATCCAAAACAACCTCCAGGTTCTCAATGAACCTGCCAAACTCTCCGCAAAAAACCACTTAAGGGGTACCAGATAACTGTGGGTGGATGTACAAAACAAAGCAATTTGTTTTATGAAGCTCTAGCAGCAAATAAATAACAAATTTTAAACAAGAATAACCCAAACATTCTCAAGGGACTCAAGATTAGCATGGAAAAATGTAAATTAAAGAAATAAAGGGAGGTTTAAAACTCCAGGTTTTGAGCTTAAAGAAACCTCTCAGTCAAACCTGACTGGCTCCAGAAGGACAATCAAAGAATGATCAAGACCAGTATGGTCAAAAAAAGGGATCAAGGAGTGGTATAACACACTCAAGAATCCAACCAAATGAATTCTTCTTCAAACAGAAATTCTATTGGTTGGTGATAACTTATAATGTCAGCTTGCTACTATTGCAGAGCAAGCTGCAAAAGTAACAAAAATAACATAAAAATAATAATAATACAATTAACCTAAAAAGGAGTAGGAAAACCATAAATATTATTACAGAAATGGATTTTCAACCCAAAATTAGGTAGGGTCACTCACTGACCCCCGCCTTGAAATCCAACTCCTTATATTTTTAAATAATTAAGGAAAGAAAAACCAAATACTACGGCTCCAGTATTGATCTTTTTGGCCAATTAAATATTTCACACACATTTTCACGTATAGGTTTCACACCTAAAATTCAGTCAGAATTGAGGTGTTGTGTATATTTTAGGAGTTACGGGCGGAAATGTTTTTTGTCACAATTCCGGCACGCAGCCGCGGCAGCCAAAGCACCCGCGCGCGGCTGAGATACAGCCGTGTCAACCCGTTGAGGTTGTGTACCCAGCCCCGTGCCTCTGACAAGTATGCAGCCGCGGGACTACGGGCTGACAGAGTGACAGGCGGCTCAGGTACTGCATAAACAGGCTACAACATACACGGGAACTTTCTACATATGTAATAAAGGTTCCCGTGGATAGTAGACTGTCTAAAAATACATAATATTTTATAAAAATACATAAATAATCCTTACACGTATTTTTTACTTAATATAATGCAAAGTACCAAGAATTTCGAAAATAAGACCATGACAAATTCTAAAAATATATTAAAATACTTTGATATACTTTTATGAGAATTGCTATACATCAATATCTTTGTGACATACTAAGGAAGATAATGATTTAATAATATTACATGAATTCTCATGACTTATATTTTTAAGTAATTATCTTAACAAATCAACTGGAACTCGAAAGTAAAGAGGAAAATCAATATTATGACTTTTACTCCAGTTATATGATACATAATGAGAACTTACCTGACATCAAAATGTCCGTAGAGATGTCTAATAATATAATTATTAAATTAATGGGAACATTTACTAAGGATACTTAATTAAATAATACATAAATAGGACAGATTAGTGTTATTCACACGTCCTAATGTCTATTATAAGTAGAATAATTCCCATACCCTAAGGAATTAGATGCTACCCGGGCTATAGCACCAAGAACACATGACAGGCTACCCCTGGTTACCCTGCTAGCCATAGTGTCCGTCCCTTTGAGCACCTACAACCCTCAGAAGGACCATATTGGGACCCAAAAGCTATAAATAAAGAGCTCTTTTGAGGATGTTGATGGGCAGAGACCCAGTAATATTCATATCCAGATGCCGTGCCAAGGTAATCAAATACTTATAAGAGATAAGTAAGTGATTTATGGCAATTTCTGATCAGCAATATATGTCTTCAAAACTCTTTTTATCAATTAAAACTGCTGAACAACCTTATAACCCCAGTGTACAGGTTTAACCCATCAGTACATGTCCCAAACAGATACCCAAAGGATTTAATAATATACCAAGTGAGTCTTATTATCCTTTCTCTGTCG
The DNA here is from genome assembly GCA_025617555.3 of Puccinia polysora. Lineage (NCBI taxonomy): Eukaryota > Fungi > Basidiomycota > Pucciniomycetes > Pucciniales > Pucciniaceae > Puccinia > Puccinia polysora. Next base: position 8,077,225 of record CM062647.1, on the reverse strand, counting down.
TGGTAGCTTGGCTACAAGGCCCTACCACTCCATTGTGTATTTTATATACATATTATCTTTGGGTATAATAATCTTTTAACTAAAGAACCCAAAGTAACCAGGACTATGTGTTTTCATACTGAAATCCCTGAAAAGAGGTGCTAAAGATCCCCAATATAATTGTGGCCCCTCTATAAATATTTAATAATCAATTTTGATTTGAAACAATAAACAATAACCAAACCATTTAACCTTGCAATAAGCTTAATCCAAGTATTCTACGGATTTTTGCTGCATTTATTAAATAATATATTTATTATTTACTCTATCACCTCTGGTAGCTAAAGGATAGAAAGGGTCTTGGCATCCAGGAGGTTGAAAATTGGGGTTCTGGCCGGGAAATATTCCATTTTATTATATTCAATACCTTGGACCAGACATTTTCACAAAAAAATAAAATCAAAGATAAATTTATCTGACTTTATAACCGTGATTTATTATTAAATTCTTTTGCAGTGGATTCAAAAACCAATGCAGAATTAATAATCTATTATTTAAATCTTTCAAAGATAAGAAAAGAAGAATATATTAAAGACTATAAACCTACTGGTTGGAAAGCTTTAACTCAAGCTGAGAAAATTAATATGTCTTCTGCACATAAACACTTAGATAAACTCCTTGAACAAGAAGATCTTGAAAGGCGTATCAACTTTCAGGCTCTATTAAGAAAACATAAAGCTTGGAAAAAAATACCTTATAAATTACTTTTTGAAATATAAAAGTAAGTACACAACTTGCATTACCATATTATTTTTAAAGAAAATAATAGTAACATACTTTATTAAACCAATAAAATACAATTTTTTACCAGTGAACCCTCCTGTACCAGAAACCACCGCCACTGAAGTGGATCTATTGGATCAGGAAGTCCAAGACATCTCTGGACGCCCTGAAAATATTCATTGAACGGGTGAAGACCTCATTGGAACCCACCAAGACCCTGTAGGATTACCTACTAGAGATCAATTTAACCCCAACAAGGTCTTAGTACCTTTGAATATCAATTTAAGTGGGTTTTGAAATAAGACTTATTTTTACAGATTTTTCTGTAAAATACTTATAAACATTTTATTCTGAAAATGAATAGACCTAACACAAGAGCCTCAGGAAGAATTCCCTCCTATGGATCTTTGCCAACAGCTCTCAGTAACTGTGAGACCACCACTAAGGACAACAATGAAGGGAATAGAACCCATGAACCAAATGTTGATCAACAAGGAGCAGCACCAACCACTTCTGCCCTCTCCCAACCTAGAGCCAGAGAAAGTAGCAGAATCAAGCCACCCTCCTTTACAAGAAGATTCCCTGCAGCCACCCCAGCAGAATCTGGCCAAGGAGGCCAGGATCAAAGACCTAGTCAAAGAGCACGTGAAATATTGGGAAGAATTCAAAGAAGCCCAAGCCAAGGAGGACATGGTATATATGAAAAAGATAATCTCCCAGGCAAAAGCCACCCAGATAGCTCTTCAGAAAATGATTCCAAGGAAAGAGGTAGAATCCTACGTAGAAAAGTGGAATCCGTGGGATCAATTAGCCCAACTGAAAGGCAAAGGATCAGGAAAGAAGAGATCCTCTTCCCATCCCAAGCCAAAGGGAAAGAAAGACTGGGACCAGATAATATCACTAGCTCAAAAGTGGAAAAAGGTTTACAACAATTAGCCTCTAATTCTGAGCCCAAAAAAACCTCTGATGTAATTAATTCCTTTTCTAATGATATGCGTCATAATTTCAAAATTGTTTGTGAAAATTTGGACGGGGTTTACACCCAAATGGATAAATTAACCTCAGTAGTAGCCAAATTGATTAATAAACAAACAAAGACGGTAGCAATGGAAGAAATTAAAGAACACACAGAACAGTTATTGGAGACAATTAATCAAGGTAGGATCAAACAGACTCAAACAATTGAGAATATGTTACCCGGAATCCAAGAAGATTTTATTATGTCTTTCCACCCCTTAAAAGAAGAATTGGCAACCACCACTAACAATTCTATTCTATCCCTTAGTGAAAAATTGGATTTTCTCAATAACAAAGTGGACCTGCAACTTAATCTGATAAAAAATGATCTTAAAGACTTAAAAGTCTGTCTGACCAACCCCTTGGGGAGTACTACAGAGGAACCACAGCCTCCCAGACAAACCACTACTCCTTATGCACCACCCTTATTAGGAATGCATAGGAGTGACACCTTTAGGCCTAGTCCTACTCCTGAGATGGAGCAAGCTCTCAAACTGTTACCCCCTATTTCTGAATGGCCCAAGTTCTCCAGAGAAGGAGAATACAATCATATAAATTTTATTAAATTTATTGATTACACCATTAACTCTTATGACCTACCAGAAGCTATAGCTGTAGTCCAGCTACCCAGACTATTTGAAGGAGTAGCATTGGACTGGTTTATCAGTAAGAGAGAATAAGTAGGATCCTTACCATGGAATCCTTGGAAAATTCTGATAAAAGAAAAATTTGGTTCTAGAATGTGGAAAAGGAAAATGATGAAAAATTTCGAAAATTCCTCATTTGACCCCTCCAAGGACAAACCTCACAAATGGTGCTTGGAACAGAAGAAAAGATTGGATTGCTTCTATCCAGATGCTGATAAAGAGGAAGTAAATGAAAGACTCCTCAACCTGTGTCCTGGAAATCTTAACCATAGTGTAAGATGTAGGATGAGTATGGATGCGGACTTACCTACTCTAATCAATGTGTTAGAAGAAGTAATAGACATGAATGGGTTGGACAAGAAAGCCCCTTCCAGACCCAAAGAGAACTATACCATCAAAAAAACCAGAGAACAACCTCCTCTGATAAATTCCTCTGACAATAAGAAACCTAATGAGAATAGGGAGAAAGAGAGGATGCCTGCAACTTGTTGGAATTGTAACAAGACTGGGCATATGAGACAAGACTTTCCATGACCAAAAAGGAAGATAGCAGTCTTGGAAGGAGAACAGGAGGTTGAAGAGAATCAGAACTATGAAGACATAGCTGATACTGAAGGATCTCTTTCTGAATGTGAATTGATCTTGACCAACCCTGTTAATGTTATAGAAGGAGATATAGGTACTTCTGCAGAGATCAATAACATCCATGGGGATTCTAGCCTGCCCCAACAATGGGATCCTACTATAATTCCTAGAGATATTATGGATGTCAAACCATTAACAGTTAAACCTATGAGTGGGAAAAGTTATACCACTGGTCAAATGTGCTATGCAACTGGGTTGTATAAAAACAGACCTATAAGGTTATTACTGGATAGTGGAGCCTTTTGCTCATGTGTCTGTGCTGAATTCTTCCACAAATGGGACCCCAATTGGAGAAAACATTTACCTGTTCCAAAAGCCAAGTTCAGCTCTTGCAACTCTACCATGAATGCTATTGGAGTATGGACTGCTCCTATAATACTACCTCACACTAAAGGATCTTTGAGAATACAAGTGGAATTTGTAGTATTGCTCAACGGACTATGTGACTACTTGATATTGGGTAATGATGCCTTATGTCTATATGGTATAGATGTGTTCCAGAGTAGAGGAAAATACTTCACAGTAGGAGGTAATTGGCATAAGAAGTTTAAGATATGCACCATCCAGTCTAACTTCCCCTGCTCTACTTCTAACTTCCCCTGCTCTACTTACCAGAAGCATTTGGAAGACTTTGACCAAGAATATTTCTCTCAAGCAGCTCTGAATACAAAAATTTCTGAGGAACAGGAGAAAGATATATTAAAAGTCTTCTTTGAGAACCAGAATGCTTTTTGTACTAAAGATCATCCTATTGGTGATATTAAAGGACATGATATGGTATTAACATTGACCATTAAGCCTCCTTATCCTCCTAACTTAAGAAGGCCAGCCTATCCGTCTAGTCCTAAGTCTAGAAAAGCTCTTGAGGAACATATCCAAGAACTGATAGACTTACAAGTATTAAGAAAAGTAGGGCATAATGAACAGGTAGATGTGACCACACCTGTAATCATAGCTTGGCATAATGACAAGTCAAGAATGGTAGGAGACTTCAGAATGCTCAACAATTACACTCAAGCAGATTATTATCCTATACCCCGGATTGATCATGCTCTGCATAACTTGTCCAAGGCTAAGTACATCACTACTATGGATATGCTTAAAGGTTTCCACCAGATACCAATAAGCCCTGAAAGCAGGAAGTTTATGAGAATAATCTGTCATTTGGGAATATATGAATATCTCAGGATGCCTTTTGGTATAAAGAATGCTCCATCACACTTCCAGAGAACAATGGATACAGTTCTAGGAACTTACATCAGACAAGGATGGATGATGGTATACATAGATGATGTTATAATATACTCTGATGACTGGGATACTCATATTAACCAAGTAAGATTAGTACTCCAGAAAATCTCCAAAGCAGGACTAAAGGTTTCCATGAAGAAATGCAACTTTGGCTACGGAGAATTGAAAGCCTTAGGACATATAGTCTCTGGCCTAACTCTAGCTGCTGATCAAAATAAGATAGCTGCTGTCATGAATAGACCTATGCCTCAAAACAAGACAGAATTACTTTCTTTCATCAGTTTCTGCAGTTATGACAGACAATACATACCAAAGTTTGCTATGCTAACTAAAAGTCTGCATGAAGTATGTAACAGAAATACACTATTTGAAATGACTCATGAGAGACTAAAGAACTATGAGGAATTAAAAATAGCTATGACCTCTACTCCTCTACTTATCCAACCAGATTACTCTAAGACCTTCAAACTATACATTGACGCTTGCATGGAAGGGCTAGGAGCTGCTTTACATCAGGAAAGGATAGAAGAAGACAAACCAGTAGAAAAACCCATACTCTTCATATCTAGACAGATCAAAGATACTGAGAAGAGATATGGGGCCAGTCAGTTGGAATTCTTGGCACTAGTATGGGCTTTAGAGAAGCTGCACTATTACTTAGAAGGCACCACTTTTCAAGTAATCATGGACTGCAATGCTGTAAGAACTCTTATGAACATGAAAAACCCCAGAAGACATATGCTCAGGTGGAAAATTGCTATACAGCAATATAGAGGACAGATGACTATAGTGCATAAAGCTGGAGCTAAACATCAGAATGCTGATAGTCTAAGTAGGAATGCGTTTCCTAATGACTCTAACAATCCAGCATACAACCCTGAAGATCAAGATATCTTTCATATCTTGAATATCAATCTTTTTGCATTGAGTGCTCCAATAATGGGAATCCACTTATGTGAATTAGACACTGCTTTCTTCAACCTAGTAAGGGATAGCTACTCTCCTGAGATCAAGCTTCTGATTACCATTATGGAATGTGAATCCCCAGAAGCAGCTTTGATAAATAGCCTGCCTGCTTCACTACTTAAAACCTATAAAGCAGGAAGGTTTACCTTTTGGGATGGTCTCCTTTACTATAGACACCAACATTCCAGCGTATTAGTACTGAGCAAAAAAGAGCATATACAACATATACTCCAGGAATTCCATGACAACTGTTCATCAGGAAATTTATCCACAGAAACAACCTTAGAGAAAGTGAAACAAACTGCCTGGTGGATAGACTGGAAAGAAGTCACTACAGAATATGTTACTAGCTGTGAAACCTGCCAGAAATCTAATAAAACTACTGGAAAAAGGTTTGGAATCTTACAGAAGATATCTGAACCTACAACCAGGTGGGAAATTATCAATATGAATTTTGTCACCGGCCTCCCCCCTGGAGGTACTCATTCTTATAACTCTGTTCTAGTTATAGTTGACAGATATTCCAAAAAGGCAAAATTCTTACCTAACCACAAGGAAGATAGTACTATGGATGTAGCCTTACTATTCTGGAATAGGATTATAGCTGATGTGGGTATACCCAAGATTATAATCAGTGACAGAGACCCCAAATTCACATCTGAATTTTGGAGGAATCTACATGACATACTGGGCACTACTCTAGCATTTTCTACAGCATACCATCCCCAAACTGAAGGATTAGCTGAAAGGATGATACAGACCCTAGAAGATATGCTAAGGAGGTTCTGTAGCTTTGGTCTAGAATACAAAAACTCTGATGGTTATTGAAATGATTGGGTAAGCCTACTCCCAGCCCTATAAATGGCTTATAACAGCAGTAAACATTCTACTACCAAAGAAGCTCCTTACATACTAGAAAGAGGATGGATTCCAAAACTCCCTAGGAATAACGTAAACTTTAACTTAGCCACTATTAATCCAACATCTCTTGACTTTAAGAAGATGATAGATGTGGCAAATAACCATGCTCAGAAATGTGTGGAAGAAGCTGTTGAATACAAAAAAAAAGATGGTACAAATCCCATAAATAACCTAACTTTAAGATAGGAGACCAGATCTTGATATCTACAACTAAATTCAAAAACCTGGCAGGCAACAGGAAACTGAAACCAGCCTTTGTTGGACCATTTGTTATCAAGAAGATGAATGGAAAAAATGCTGTGGAAGTAATCTTGAGTGAACAATTATCAAGAAAACATCCGGTATTTCCTGTTAGCCTAGTCAAACACTTTAAACCAAGAGAAGGAAGCAACCCCACTCCAGCAATAATCCCAATAGAACCTGACCCTTTAAAAGAAAAAGGGAAAGTCAGCAGGATATTGAGAGATAAGAAAGAGAGGGTACAAGGAAAAGACATCAGACTATACTTAGTAAGATACAAAGGGGAATCTGCAGACAAAGATGAATGGTTACCAGAAAAAAATATACCTGATGGACCAACACATCTCAGAAACTACAGAGCCAGAAAAAGGAACTGAAACACATATGCAGTTAATTTTTTCTCCCAACTTTCTCCAGATTTTTTTCAGATATGACCATATCTTTGAGTGGGGGAATGCCAGCTTGCTACTATTGCAGAGCAAGCTGCAAAAGTAACAAAAATAACATAAAAATAATAATAATACAATTAACCTAAGAAGGAGTAGGAAAACCATAAATATTACTACAGAAATGGATTTTCCACCCAAAATTAGGTAGGGTCACTCACTGACCCCACCCTTGAAATCCAACTCCTTATATTTTTAAATAATTAAGGAAAGAAAAACCAAAATACTACGGCTCCAGTATTGAGCTTTTTGGCCAATTAAATATTTCACACACATTTTCACGTATAGGTTTCACACCTAAAATTCAGTCAGAACTGAGGTGTTGTGTATATTTTAGGAGTTATGGGCGGAAATGTATTTTGTCACAATTCCAGCACGCAGCCGCGGCAGCCAAAGCACCCGCGCGCGGCTGATATACAGCCGTGTCAACCCGTTGAGGTCGTGTACCCAGCCCCGGGCCTCTGACAAGTACGCAGCCGCGGGACTACGGGCTGACAGAGTGACAGGCGGCTCAGGTACGGCGAAACAGGCTACAACATACACGGGAACTTTCTACATATGTAATAAAGGTTCCCGTGGATAGTAGACTGTCTAAAAATACATAATATTTTATAAAAATACATAAATAATCCTTACACGTATTTTTTACTTAATATAATGCAAAGTACCAATAATGTCGAAAATAAGACAATGACAACTTCGAAAAATATACTAAAATACTTTAATATACTTTTATGAGAATTGATATACATCAATATCTTCGTGACATAGTAAGGAGGATAATGATGTAGAAATAATACATGAATTCCCATGACTTCTATTTTTAAGTAATTATCTTAGTAAATCAACTGGAACTCGAAAATAAGGAGTAAAATCAATATTATGACTTTTACTCCAGGTATATAATACATAATGAGAACTTACCTAACATCAAGATGTCTGTAGAAATGTCTATCTATATAATTATTAAATTAATGGGAACATTTACTAAGGATAATTAATTAAATAATACATAAATAGGACAGATTAGTGTTATTAACACATCCTAATGTCTATTATAAGGTAGAATAATTCCCATACCCTAAGGAATTAGATGCTACCCGGGCTATAGAACCAAGAACACATGACAGGCTACCCCTGGTTACCCTGCTAGCCATAGTATCCGTCCCTTTGAGCACCTACAACCCTCAGAAGGACCATATTGGGACTCCAAAAGCTATAAATAAAGAGCTCTTTTGAGGATGTTGATGGGCAGAGACCCAGTAATATTCATATCCAGAAGCACTGCCAAGGTAATCAAATACTTATAAGAGATAAGTAAGTGATTTATGGCAATGTCTGATCAGTAATATCCATCTTCAAAACTCTTTTTATCAATTAAAACTTCTGAAAAACCTTATAACCCCAGTATACAGGTTTAACCCATCAGTACACGTCCCAAAAAGATACCCAAAGGATTTAATAATATACCAAGTGAGTCTTATTATCCTTTCTCTGTTGTGGTAGCTTGGCTACAAGGCCCTACCACTCCATTGTGTATTTTATATACATATTATCTTTGGGTATAATAATCTTTAAACTAAAGAACCCAAAGTAACCAGGACTACATGTTTTCATACTGAAATCCCTGAAGAGAGGTGTTAAAGATCCCCAATATAATTGTGGCCCCTCTATAAATATTTAATAATCAATTTTGATTTGAAACAATAAAAAATAACCAAACCATTTAACCTTGCAATAAGCTTAATCCAAGTATTCTACGGATTTTTGCTGCATTTATTAAATAATATATTTATTATTTACTCTATCCCCTCTGGTAGCTAAAGGATAGAAAGGGTCTTGGCATCCAGGAGGTTGACAATTGGGGTTCTGGCCAAGAAATATTCCATTTTATTATATTCAATACCTTGGACCAGACATTTTCACAAAAAAATAAAATCAAAGATAAATTTATCTGACTTTATAACAGGTAGAATTATGACATAAGGGAAAAAAAGATGGGGAAATAAACCATCCCAGAGTCAAGGATGACAGCTGGCGGCCAAGGAGCGTCCACGCAATAGCAGGTGAGAAGTTGCAACAGCCAATGGAAGCCAACTGGGGGGTGCGCAAAGGTTGCCAGGTGCAAGCCGCAGATCTGCCAGCGGGGGTGTGTTGGACCGCAAGTGAAAGCAGATGGGCTGGGATGATGATAATGATGGGCTTGATCATACCAGAGGATAGGGATGGATGGCTGGGAAGATTTGAGAAGGCCACAACAGGCAGTCACACCCTTCCTGCCAGATGCGCAATGGTTTCCAGGTCCAAGCCTTGGATCCATCAGCTAGGTGATGAGAAATGGTTGAGTGAGAGGTTGTGAATAGATGCTCTTGGGCTACTAAATGGGATGGAAAGTAGGATTTCTGACAACTTGGAAATTGGATGGGTGCATTGAACTTGGCAACCAATGAAGGTTGCTGGATCATTTGCTTTGTTTGGTCTCATTCAATGGCTAGAACATAATAAACCCCAGGATTTTGGTGTTGATGATGATGATAAAAAAGGTATTTTTCATCATTGTTGTTGTTGTCATTGCATTTGAGCTGATTATCATCAATAAGGATGAGCACAGATTTGGTGATTGAGTTGATGATGAGTTTGACAGTGACTGAGGAGGAGGGATGATGTGCACGTGCTTGACCCAAAAATATTGGATGTCAAGTGCAATGAGGGAGGTTTGAACCCAGGGCCTGGTGACTTGAGCACCCCAGAGAGCCCTTTGAAGACCGCTGGCACTACGCGCAGACTTCTGAAGTAATCAGCCCCACGTTGCACGGGCGGTGAACTCAGAACCCACAAATCACAACAATACCTCCAATCCCACGTCAGCTGATGTATTAATATTGACATAGAATGACAGCTCCCAATCTCAAGTCATATGCAAGCTGATCAATATTGACATCAAATGACAGCTCCCTATCTCACGTCATATGCAATCTGACCCTTTGTTCAATCCAAGAAATAAATCCATTGTCCAGGTGCTTCCTTCCCACATCTCGCAAAGCCTCTTTTAAATTTTGTTTGACTCATCCACTTTTCTTGATTCTTTATCTTGACTATACATACTTACTCAAAAAATATATCTCATACTCAAAAAAAAAAAAAAAAAAAAAAAATTTAGCTTTCACATTCTAAATAAAAAATAAAAGAAATCTCCATTCACATTCTAAATAAAAAAAATAAAAAAAATCCATTCAAATTCTTCTTGTCTTTTCCCTTGGAAGATTATCTTAGCTTTAGACAAACATTAGTGATGAATTACAACAAAATGTTTCTTGCTACCAACAACCCCTCTTTCACTAGTGAACAGTATGAGGCTTGTCTAGCCAAATGAGACAAAGTGATATCCCAGCTTCTTGAACAAGTCAACCAACTTGAGCTGAATAAAGCTTCTCCCCAAGCTGGGGATTCAAAGAAAGGAAAAGTTAGAGGCAAGAAAGCATCGCCTCCATCCCCTGCAAAGAAGTCTTCCCACCAAGCCTCCCCTAGCACTCAAGGCCCAAAAACAGCGCAGAAGAGAAAGTTGACAAAAAGCCCTAAAACAATGCCTAACCAAAGAGCCCGCTCTGTTACCCCTGAAACACCTGGCTCCCATTTGAAGAAAGATCCCTTGCAGATGATACTCAAGGAACAACCAGCTGGATTTGAGCGGACTAAGGTATTTTTTTTGTTTCTTTTTCCTTTTGGCTCTCTGCTCTTATTCTTTTGGTAATGCTGATGTTGTTTTCCTCAAATCTAGGAAGCATTCTATGTTCACATAACATTGCTCTGGGGTCTAATCGGGCAGCACGCCACTCCTGATTCACCCAACCCTGATTTATTGAGAGAGTTACATCAATGATTCTCAACTGTCAAAGAGATAAATCATGCATTCAAAATTACCTCCTCAGCAAGTTTAGTTTCCAAAGAAGAAATTAAATTCCTGAAGGATGCACGCGCTGGTCGGATGAAGGTTGGGAAAGGTATTATTCACCTCAACCAGTTCTTTATCAGTTATATTCAGGTATCAATGTCAAAAATTGGATTACCAGTGTGGGCCCCCAACCTCAATGAACAACCCAATTCTCTATACAATTAAGCATGCCGCATGTCCGCACTCATCACATTTTTTCAGGAAGTAGTTGGGAAAGTCTATGCCTACATGAATGTCAATGAAAGCTACATCAACAATCTTGAGATGCTAGGTCAATCCTAAAACCACTATGTACACTATTACATGGCGTCTAGATTCAACAAGGAGCGCAAGGAATCCGGGAAACATGATTGTGATGAGGAAAAGAAATTCATTCAAAGAGCTTGCCAAAGAGTACGTTGGCCAATTCTTCCCCCAAATTTTCAGCTTGCATTTTTTTGATATTTTTTTAACTTTACAGCTTTTTGATATGCGTTACAAATTTGTAATCAATCAAAATCTTCCCAAGCATTACCAGAAAATTGTGAGCCAGATTTAAGCTCACAGCAATGACAAATACATCCCGGAAAAGGATGTCTATGTGGTCAAGAAATTACCATATTGCTCCAAGGCTGCAAATATATTTTTTAAAAGCCTGGAAAAAGAAATCCAAGATTTTCAGAAGTCCAAGGGGAAGCATCCCCAAAACTGTTGAGGAGTTAGAGCAAAAAATCCACCTAAGACTATATTTCCTCAGGCTCCTAAAGGTCTTCCAATCAATTTTTACAACCCTGATTGGTTCAATAACAAATTACCAACTCAAAAAATGTCTCTTGCCAACAATAAATTGGTTGCATTCTTGCAAAACCCCGTTCTATCACTCTCAGGGAATGGAAACAGCGACAAAAGGTTGAGCAACAAGCGCTTCACTGATATTCACTGGGAAAGGGCTACCAAAACTTATGATCTTTCCTATGAGATCCAACCAGAAGAGGAAAATGATGAGAGCAAGGATTTGAATGATAGCAACTATGGCAAAAGCATTGATTTGGAGGCTACAGATGAAGAAGAAGAGGATGAAGAGGAGGAGGAGGATGAAAACAAATACAACAACAACAAGGTGGTAGGTGAGGATGAGGAAATGAGTAATGGCAAAGAGGAGGAGGAGAGATATCCCAGAAAGTTTGACATGTCAAGGGAGTGGGATGACTGGAAATGACTTACTGTCACCCGGTCATATGTTTTATGCTTTCCTCAATTTTTGCTGATCCCTGAGTTGTAGTGGAAGCAATTGGGCACCAGGCCTGTGATTTTTTTTTTTTTTTTTTGGTCATGTGTGTGTGCGCAAGTGGGTGAAGATTTAGTCGCCAGTAATCCCCGTTGTTTTTTCCCAGTTATGGAAACCTAAGATTTCTGTACTTCATGGAATGTCATACAGAAATACAAATAACATACAAGAGATTTGAAGGAGATATTATCATAAAAAAATAACATTTGAAAAAAAAATAGGAGATTTGCTAGATGAAGTTGATTGTTGCGTTATCACATATCAACATCCAAATCCATCATGTCTGTGATGGTGGATGGGATGGGTGAAAGGGAGCTAAGAGGCCAAAGTAAGTAGCTGGGATGGAAACAGCCAAGGGACCAGGCAGGCAAAGGCTGATAGGCAACCGGAAGCATAATATCCTTGGCTAGAATGAGAGCAGGCCCCTTGAGCTGCACATGGAGAACATTGCACCTCCACAGCCAAACATCCAGCGTATCATTTTCTCTCTTTAATTCCTTGTTTATCAGCACTTCAACAACCCTCTGAGTCCATTCACCTTCCAATTTATATATCTCAGTTACTTGACCGTAGTGCGCTTTCCCATCAGATACATACTCAACCCAATTATTTGGTTTCACTGTTGAAAATTTCTTACCATTCACACATGTCAATGAATTAATTTTATTGGCATGATTTGACAGTACCAGTGATCCCTCTGTATGGGGCCAATCATAATAATCCCGCAGATTTGGCTCAACAAGTCGTGATTGATTGAGTATATTTGCACATTCAACCTTTCCAAGCTTGACCGACACCTTCCAAGATGGTTTTACACCTGAATCCTCAATTGCGCAGTCCAGATTGTTTTTCAGATTGAATCTTTGAAGCTGACGGAATTGGTTTGTGATAGCTTCACCCCACAGCTCTACAAACCACCAAATGTCAGCAATAGTCACAAAAAGAATTGAAAAAAGAGTTGTAAAGAATTGAAATGTACTAGGGTTTTTGTTTGAATTGCAATGCTGAAGCAATCCTATGAGCCTTTTGCCTGGAAATTTGGAAATGTTTATTAAGGGGCCCCACCATTTCAATTGATCTGGAATGTGCAGGGCATAATGATAATTGGGCAAGACGCAATAATGAGAAAAAATTTGTGATGATGTTTTGGTGTAGCTGTCATACATCAATCAAAATTTTTCCGGGGCTCTTTCAGTTGATATTTGGGATCCCACAATGTTTGTACATTCAACCAAGGCACAAAAATTTTGGAAAAAATCTTTCTTCTTGGAGAGGTCTTCTTTTATACAGTTTGAGTCAAGGAAAACTTGGAAGAAGGCTAATGGCAAGTGAATGGAAAACAGGGAATACCATTCACTAGCCTTTAGTTTCCCATTCTTGGTGCTGCACAATCCACGCGGCATTGGAGTCAATCCAGTAGGCACAAAAATGTTCAAGATGGAACAAATCAGAGCTGACTTTTCATCTTTTGACAATGATGGGTGAGCATTGTCTTCTTTGGAATTGTTTGCGTCCTTTTGGCCATTTATTCCACAACAAAACCAAAAGTGATGCTGAAGTACCCCTTTGTACCAATTGCGCATTAAACCAAGCATAACATTGAAAACAGGATCCCAGTAAGGTAATTGGTACAGTTGAGACCATCTTACTCCTGTTTTCTTGACCAAAGTTCCCCTGTGAGAGGTAGGAAGGTCAAGCCATTGGCAGGATAGTTCAAGGGTTCTTTGCTGGGTTTGTAATTTAATGATTTCCATTTTTCCAATATTTACTTTCTGTGCTCCACACCAAGAGCAAAAAAAGTTCCGGAGTGAGAAGAGAAACCAGCATTTTTGTGCATAGAGACCATTTCTCCAAGTAATGCTACCAGTTGGACCATTAAATGGCGGCCATTGGGGAATTGATATGTTTTTATCCTTTTGCCGGGGTAAAGTCAAATGAGTTCCTTGACGATTGGATGAAGAATGTTGTTAATGGTTACCATGTCAGGCTGGTTTGGTGCAGGAATCATGCCAGCAAGGTAAGTATATTGAGGCTTGTATTGGATTTTTTGGAGGTAGTTTTAAGCAGGTGAGGGCAATAACTCCTAAGGAGATTTGCTTTCCTGCAAGCTTGTTTTGAAGAGGGTTAAACCAATCAATAAAAAGGGTCAAAGCAAGTTCAATGGGTGGTGGTTCCTTGGTATTTTTTTTTGGAATGACCTCCAAGACGTTGCTGTGATGCGGGCTGTCAGATCTCTGATACCAGGACCCTTGCAGTCCTTTAGCTACGGAAAGTGATAAAAATGCTGGAATAATAATAATAATTCCAAAAATAAAAACTTAGAAGCTCAAATAAATGATATAATAAGAGCAGTTGCAAGGTTTAATTGGTTTGGTAATAAAATGGATTTCAATATAATATAAAGGAGGGGCCACAGTATTATACTACTGGGGATCTTTACAGAATAGCAACCTCTCTTCAAGGGGCCTCCTTAGGCAGTTTAAGAACCTTGGAATGAAGATGGGTGCCTTAGAAAGGACTTATTCCACTAATGGACGGGAGTAACAGCACCAATAGCCAAGACAGGAAGGGAAACACTCACTCTGAGCACTTTACCACGAGAAGCCTGAAATAATTGGAAGGGTTTCAGAGCAGAAGGGGTGGATTGCTTGACTAAACTTCAAGGGTTGATTGGTTAATAAGAATAAATAATAATACTACAGACTAAGTCATAAATCACTTGCTTATCTTCATATAAGCACTTGATCAACAATGAAACGGTGTCTGATTGATAATAATAATTCCTGGTAAACTTAATTAACTGATTGGATCCAAAGAGGTCTGTATAAATACCTTTTTTTGGGGTGATTTTGAGCTTCTCAGGGCATGTAGAGAGGGTTCTGCTCGTGGGCTGAGGCTGGAAAGCCAGTCAGGGCAAGATTGGCACGTCCACTTGGTGCTGTCAATCAGCTGTCCTTAGATCTGCTGGATTTCTGTACTATTTTAGCCACAGTATCTGTTAATCTGTTATGGCGTAAATTTGATCATTCTGTACTCATCCTTCATTTGTACTATTGATATTGCTTTAAAGCGGGCAGATGTGGCTGTTTACTGATTTTCCATCATCTGTTGATCACGTAGATAGTTTTGAATAATTTTTATGAACACTCCTTGTAGTGTTTCGTGGTCTTCAAAGATCAGAGTCAGTGATTTACATGGTAATCTTTATTAATTTTATTTAAGTTTTAATCTTTTTAGACTATTACTAATGCATATGTCAATTTGTTACATATGCTAGGAAACTCTAACTAGGTTGTAGCTCTTCTGAGCAGTACCAGGTTGTCAGATTAGTCACGACGGATCCAGACGCAGGGATCAGTCAGTACAGATGCGCGCAGGGTAGGATCCGCTGTGTGCGTGGCAGAATCAGCTGCGCGCGGTTCTCTAGTACGCGGGAATCTGCTACTACAAGTATGTAGGGATATGTAATGATGCGGGGCTGCGCGCGGGAATTGTGACATAACACATTTCGGCGTGTAAGTCTTAAAATATACACAACACCTCAATTATGAGGGAATTTTAGGTGTAAACCCTATACGTGACAACATGTGTGAAATATTAAAATGGCCAAAAAGTGCCATACTGGTGTTGTGATTTTCAGTACTTTTATTTTTAATTATTTTAAAAATGTAAGGACTTGGAATTCAAGGGTGGGGTCAGTGAGTGACCCTACCTAATTTTGGGTGAGGAATCCATTTCTTTGATAATATTTATGGATTTCTCACTCCTTATTTTGTTTATTGAGATATTTTTATTTTTCATAGTTTTGTGTTGCTATTGAAAGGTTGCTCTGTACATAGTAGCAAGCTGACACGGGCAATTGTTGGAAATAAATGATTTCCCCTTCATTTGAGTTTGACAAGATGTTCAACCATTTGTTGATGGACTTTTCAATTTCTGGCAACAATAATAAACAGCCTAGCCAGTGCAAAAAATCTTGTGTGACAAAGGTACTACGTGGGTTGGTTGGATGAGGAATAAGCTGCTTCATTTTTTTGGAATGTCTGGAAAAAATTTTGTTGGATGAGGAAATTGAGCAAGTTTCAAATAAGTCTTCACCCCATATAGGTGAGTCTGGAGTTGGTTGATAGCCACATTCAAAAGGGACTGTTTCAGCTGGATAAGTCAAGCAGCATTTCACACAGCAGATTAGGACTTCAAGTACAGGGCTAAGATTAGGCTTCTTTGTAATAGTTTGCATATTGCTGGGAATCTGAGTTTCAAGTTCAACGTCTGGTGGGAAGAAATGGATGTGCTTGATAGGATGGGTCAAGTACTTGATTGCAGTATTGCATTTTTCTTGAATCAAACCACAGTTGAGGTACAGTCATGCAAAAAAAAACAACACATAATCTGTTGATTAGGAAAATTATCAGTTATTGATGAAACCAGTCAGAGAAAGAAAAAAGGAAAAACACACAAAATTTGAGTACATAAAATATTCAACAATGAGCTTGCTGGTTTTGGGATCACTTGATTGATCAGAGGGACACTCCTCTTGACTTTCAATAGGGATAGAGTGAGAGGGATTGGCACTTTGAGATTCATTAAACTTCATGTTTTCAAGAAAACTGGCCAGATCAAGCTGAGAATTTTTCTTTTGGTCCCTGGCACGGTGTCTTCAACAAGTAGAGGGATGCAGATGAACTCTGTGGCAAGTGGTTCCGTCAAGATCCACAAAAAATTTTTTTTGGCATACTAAACATAAACATAGCTCGATTGAGGTGTCCATGATGGTCAGATGGGATGGGCTGGATGTTTTTGTGATAAACAGAAAAGTCAAGGAAACAAACTTGCTGATCAGAACTGTCAAGATACATCAGGTGACGGAGGAGAATCTTGTGAAATCTGACGTGGAACACTTCCAGAGTGGGTTCAACGTGGGGCTGATTACTTCAGAGGTTTGTGTGTAGTGTGGGACAGGGAGAAGTTGGAGAAAGGAAAGAAAGGCAGGTTACCATACCAACACAAGATTTTTTTTTATTTTTTTGGGCATTGGGTTTTTCACGCCCCCAAACCTGGAAATCCCGCAGTTTGGACATCCCCACAACATCCCCCAACGTCCCCAACACACATGGTAAACATGGAAGAACACAGCTTTTGCGGGTTGTCAAAAAAAAAAAAATTTAGGGGATAGGAGGGCATCTCAAACCCATGTAGAAGAAATCTGAAGAATTTTGGCCATTTTTAAGGCCTTCAAAATTGCCCTCAAAAAACTAAAAAAAAGCTCCACCTCACAAATCTTTTGAAATTTTGAATCTTTTTTCTTTGATAATTTTGAGAAATCTGAAAAGACAAAAATTTTTCAAATATTTCAGGCAATTCAATCATTATTTTTCCGGAATTTCAGTACTTTGCTTTCCCGCCAGAAAATGGGATTTACATAAAAAATGAGACATGATTGTCAATTCTTTTTTTTTGTAATCTTTCCATGAGATTTTCCAAATTTCAAGTTTGCAGTATTTTAGTGGGAATTTTGAACAGCCCAAAAAAATGATTTAGGGATTTTTAGGATCAATTATTCACACCCAAAAAATTGATGCATCTACAACAATAATGGGAAGTGTCTGTTTTGGGGTGCGTTTTGAAGCAATTTCTGATACTATTTTGATTCTTTTTATGGAAAGACTGAGTTTAAATTTTCAAGATGCACTTCAAATGAAACACAAATATATTTTTTCATATTTTTTGGACCTTGCTTTGGCCCTAAATTTTCTAACCTCAAAATACCATGTTTTAACCCCTTTTTGGGGTAGGTCCGCATTTTTGGGCTCTTCTATATGAACAATCTGATATTCAATAGGACTTTGAATGATTTCCTGCCTCCTCCTCACCTCTTGGGGCGGTCCAATTCTCTCCTCAACCACAAAATCACCTGTCAAAATCCAAAAATCCAGAGTCCACTCCACATCACATCAATCATCACCACCATCACCAATCATCATGTCTCAAAACAAATCAACCAATCACACATAACTACTCAACACAACACAAAAAATACAATTCAAAATTCCATTCCCACAAAATTAACCACCCTTAATCCAAAAACTCAATCAAGAAAAAAAATCATCTCAAAATCAAAATCCCAAACAAAAAATGTCTGAAAAACACATCAACCCACTTTTACAATCTACCTCTGCTGCTTCTTCTCCTGCTACACTATCTGCCTCTGCTGCTTATCCTTCTACTTCTTCAACCAATTTATATCACCCCCATGATTCCACCCTCATGGCTCCTGCACCTGAATTATCATATCATTCAAAGGGGGAACTTGGGGATGCTGTTCAAGAGTGGGCTAAATCCCATGGATATGCCATTTACACCAAAGTCTGCAATACTAAGGAGGAAAGATGTACTTCCCAATGTGACAAATCTGGGAAATATAAACCCAATTTGGATGACAAAAGACTTTCATCAACTATAAAAACAAACTGTACCTTCAAATTCTCTGGAAGCTTTTACAAGAGGTCTGGTCTTTGGAAAATACAAATCCAATGCCCTGATCAAAATCATCCACCATCAACTGATCCATCCACCCATCCAGTTCATAGAAGGATTCTGGGTGATCAATAGGATATGGTCAATTATTCAACCAAAGCTGGGGTTCCTCCCCTGAAAATTCTCAATTCCTTAATGCAGTCCTCCAATTCTCCTGTTTGCACAACCATTAGTACAATCTATGAAAAAAGATGAAAAATTGAAAAAGAAAAACTGGAAGGAAAATCACCCATAGAAGCTTTGATAATGGAATTAAAAAAACCTTCTTTTACATATGTAATGAAAATGGTCATATTAGTCCTTTATTAATTTATCACCCAGATTCTATCAAATTAACCAAACTCTCCACCAGTATTAATGATGGACTGTACCTATAAAATCAACAAATTTTTCATCGCTCTTCTTCACATTGTTGGGGTCAAAAATTGTGCTAGGACATTCTCTTTTGATTTCTGTTGCCTCTCCCAAGAAAGAAAGGAAGACTATAAATGGGGTCTCCATCAACTTCATAAATTATTAGAACATGAAGAACCCAAAGTTGTTGTGACTGAAAAAGAGCAAGCCCTGAGTCATTCCATTGAAACTGTATTTACCAACTCTCATCATTTGATCTGCATCTGGCATATCTTCAAAAAAATTCAAACATTTTTTTAGAAAAGACTTTAAATCTGAAGAAGAATGGATGATATTCAGAAAACACTGGAATATGCTGGTCAAATCCAAATCTGAAAATTCTTATGAAAATAATTTTACCAAAATGACTCTAGTCTGGAATCCCCCTACTTCCGACTACCTTCTTGACAACTGGCTTCCTCTAAAAAGAAAATTTGTTTCATATGCTGAAAAAAAGCACCTGCTTTTTGGAAGTACCAGCACATCTAGGATAGAAGGGCTTCACCCTTATGTGAGACAATATATCACAGCTTCTTCTGGTTCCTTCTCTGATGTAGTTCACTACATATATCATTCAGTTTTGATTCAACTCAATGAAACTGCCATTGAAAACTCTCAGCAAGACTTCAAGAAATTTATTGGTCTCCCATATTTTGTTGAACATCTCTCAGGAAAAATAAGCCACAATGCTCTCAAGATTGTGCATTCCTTTCACATTTCCGCAGAAAAATCAACCACCTGTTCTGATTTTGATTATTCTTCTTTCTTGGGAATTCCTTGTGTAAACCAAGTGAAGAAGGCCAATCTCAAGAAGCAACAATTTTTGCTTGATGATTTTCATTCCCAGTGGGATGTAAAACCTCCTATTGAAGTATTTTTTCTTTTATTGGAGAAAAAAATAATTCTGACATTGATTTCCGAAGTTTTATCTTTAAATTTGGATTTATTCCTAGCTTGCTGAGAAGGCGTCATGCCAACCTTCTCAATCATCTCATGAATCACCTTCCCAATCAACCAAAATACACCAGTTTCAGAATGAACTCTTTGAAGAATTACTTAAATTGCACCCAGGAGAACAACATTTCTACCTTGGAGAAATGATGAAAATGTTAAAAGGGAAGTATCAACTGACTCCAATTCAAGATCCCCTACCAAAGGAAGAAAGGAAAATTTGTGGAAGAACCAAAGGATCCCCCAATAAAAGTAAAAGTTTTTCTCAGAATTGATCTAAGAGGGATCCATCTGGGTTTGAATTTGTTGAAGTAACTACAAGAAGAGGAAGACAAAGGAAGCACCAAGTGGTTAATTCAATGGTTAGTTATTTATTTTTTATCCCTTTCTGTTGAATTGATCTTGGCAGCATACGGTTTGAAATTGGTTTTCTCTAATTTCAGACTATGAGGAAAAGGAGAGGAAAGAAATACCATGAAAATGGCAAGGGAAAAAAGAAACAGGAATTACAGGAAGAGGTTTTTTTTTTTTTTTTTTTTTTTTGTAATTAGGCCAACATTGCATTGTGAACAGGATGAGTTTATAACAGAAGAGGAATGGAGTGGAGAAGAACTCAAAGACCTTGAAGAATTTGATATAATAAAGACAGTTAGTAATTTTCTTTTTGGTTTGGGAAGATCAGGATTGTTTTTCTAGTTTCCATTGATTGTCAAATTTTCATTTGTCACTCAGAGGTCAGAAACCGTCATCAATAAGAGGGTTGCTTCTCAGAATTTGAGTCCTGGGACTTTGAAGAGGATCAAGAGAAGAAAACAAAAAGATGAAGATGAAGATTCTTATAGGCCTCCAGGTAATCCAATCTTTTCTCCCACAGCTACAGCCTCTGAAACTGAAAAGGTGAATAAATCTCTGAATTAATCTTGCTTTATGGTTCATTTATCAACCCCCTTTTTTGGCATGAAGGTCACAACACTGTCTTTTTCATCTTTTGATAATTTTGAAGTGTTGGCTATTGATAAAGTCAGTATGAATTGTTTTTGTTTTTGTTTTTGTTTTTGTTTTTGTTTTTGTTTTTGTTTTTGTTTTTGTTTTTGTTTTTGTTTTTGTTTTTGTTTTTGTTTTTGTTTTTGTTTTTGTTTTTGTTTTTTTTTGTTTTTGTTTTTGTTTTTGTTTTTGTTTTTGTTTTTGTTTTTGTTTTTGTTTTTGTTTTTGTTTTTGTTTTTGTTTTTGTTTTTGTTTTTGTTTTTGTTTTTGTTTTTGTTTTTGTTTTTGTTTTTGTTTTTGTCTTTGTTTTTGTTTTTGTTTTTGTTTTTGTTTTTGTTTTTGTTTTTGTTTTTGTTTTTGTTTTTGTTTTTGTTTTTGTTTTTGTTTTTGTTTTTGTTTTTGTTTTTGTTTTTGTTTTTGTTTTTGTTTTTGTTTTTGTTTTTGTTTTTGTTTTTGTTTTGTTTTTTTATCTCATCTTGAATAATACTCATATTTTCTTCCTTATTATCAATACAAAAATTTCATTTTCCCAAAGACAGCCATACCACAAATTTCACATGTTCAAGATTTGATGGGTAATGGGAACTGTGGGTTGAGATCATTAACAGTTAATTTGGGCCATAAATCTGAATATTGGAGCTCAAAAAGTCAGGAAATGATGAAGGAAATGGAATCAAACTCTATCTTCAATGATGAAAACTTCATGGATCAAGTTTGGGATCAAGATTTAAATAAATAAAGATAAAATGTCAACCACACTTCTGGACCTGCCCATCAAAGTTACTGGATGAAATTCCCTTGCCATGCTTTCCTGCTTGCAGATACATACAATAGTCCAGTGGTACTTTTATCTAAGTTCATGCCATCAACTTATTTGACCCTCAATTCACCTCCAACTCCAAATTATCAAGCATTTCTCATATGTTTAATTATTTTGGAAGATTTTCAGCACATAGTTTCTTTCCACTATAATTCTGAACTGTGGAAAGCTCCCCAATTGGATCCCCTAGGCTTTTGCTAGCAAGGAATCACAAAAATGGGAAGATTTGATTCATAATTACTGGGAAATTGGTTTGAAGATTTTGTTTCCTGGTAGTAAAACCAATAAAGTAGTAGAAATTGAGCTTGAATGAATCATTTGTCTGGCTCTTTTATCAATTTTTCATATTTTATTTTTTTACTCATTGATGTAGAGCAAAAAACACCACTTTTGTGTTTCCAACTATGAATTCTTTGGGAATCAATAACCCACAAAAAATCCCTGGATAATTTGTTTGGGCCCTTTGCAATTCTCAATAAAATAATGCAAACTGAAAATTTGGAAAATGTCATGGAAAAATAACAAAAAAAAGAATGGAAAATAATGTCTCATTTTTTATGTATATCCCATTTTCTGGTGGGAAAGTGAAGTACTAAAATTCTGGAAAAATGTAATTGAATGGCCTTCCATATCTAAAAACTTTTTTTCTCTTCAGATTTCTCAAAATAATCAAAGAAAAAAGATTAAAAATGTGAAAAGATTTGAGATGTTGACCCTTTTTTTTCAGTTTTGTGAGGGCAATTTTGAAGGCTTTAATAATGGCCAAAATTATTCAGATTTATTCTACAGGGGTTTGAGATGCCCTCCTATCCCCCAGTATTTTTTTTTTGAAAACCCCCAAAAACAATGTTCTTCCAGGTTTACCTTGTGTGTTGGGGATGTCAAGGGATGTTGTGGGGAAGAAGTTCAAACCGTGTGATTTCCAGGTTTGGGGGAGTGAAAAACCCAACACCCTTTTTTTTTTTTTTTTTTTTTTTTTTTTTTTTTTTTTTTTTTTTTTTTTTTTTTTTTTTGATAGAAAGATGACAGATTACATGTAAAAAATTTAAAATTTTTTCCCTTTTTTTATGAGGTGTCCCAATTTGGTCACCAAATCTCCCCCCAACTTAAATACTGTCCCTAGTCTGGATCTGGATTTGAATATTTCAAGGAAAAGGAGGAAACAAAGAAACTGGAACAAAGAATGACCATTTCTTGATCTTGAGAGTGATTGAAGAGTTCAAAAATATCTTGATCCATCCAAAAGAGCCCTATAAGCAGCAGAGATAAAACACAGAGGGCATCCCAGGTGCTCACATATGTGGCATAAGCTAGATTTTTCACATCAAAAAGCAGCAGGAGGCCCTAGTGGTGCACAATTGGGAGGACTTACTTTTGGGATAAGTTGCAACAACAATGGAACTTCTTAACTTGATCAGCAGAGAAGATTCTGGCCACCTGAGTACCATCAAGCACTTCCAAAAAATAAGATCCACCTCTGAATTGGCAAAACACCCAATTAGGACCATTCCAGCAATTTGAGAAAAGCTTTCCCCACTGGGTCTCCAAGGATCAATTATCAGCCAAAACTAGATCAGCAGGATATAAGGGATCCCTGATTCAATTTGATTTCTAATCTTTCCAATACTGAACCAATTTTCCTCTTGATTCAATCATCTTGTGACCAGCTTTGTCACAAATATCTTCACTTTGCTCCAGTGGCTTAGATCTGGCAACTAATAGATCACTGGTTGAAGAGACCTGTTCCAAAAAGATACCCAAGAAAGATTCCATTTCCAAATCCAAAGGAAGAACTGCCCTTTTACCAAGGATGATTTCATAAGGTGAGTAGCCAGTGGTCCGTTTTGTTGAGATTTGATCAGAGAAGAGAACCAGAGGAAGAAATTTGCAACAATTATTCCCACTTTCACCAGCCAGTTTAACAAGTGCAGCCTTCAAAGAAACATGGCCTTGTTCCACCATGCCTTGGCCTTCAGGATAATAAGGAGTAGTTACCCTATGTTGTCCAGGAAGATATTGGATCATTTCAGCAAGCTTGCCACCAAGTTCAGAGCCCCCATCAGTAGAATAAGATTGATCCAACCCATAACACATTGTCCCAGTTTAATGAAGGAATGCTTCCCCAGATTCAGAGCTAAGGTTCTTAAGAAATTTGGCCTCAACCCATCCTGAGAGATCATCTCTAGCCAAAATGAGGTACTTACAACCACCTCCCTTAATATGAACCACATCCACAGCAATCCTCACAAATAAAGTGGACTCCCCAGTAGGATAACAAATTTCAGCTGGGTTCCTAAGATCATTTTTTTGAAAAAATTGACAACTCTTGCACCATTGGGAAACAGATTTATTCAGAGACGGAAACCAGAATTGTTTGGATAATTGTTTATACGTTTCCATGTCCCCAAAATGAGCAAGAATCTCATGGTGACTTTCAAGGATAAAATCTTGTTTAGAAGGAATATTAAAAAAATGAGAGCCCAAGGATTTCCTCTTTTCATAATCCTAGAGCCTTGTACAAAGACATTAGAGGACTTTCTTTTGAGAGATCAAAATTATTTAGCAGAAAGATCAGGAGGTCTTTGAAAAGTGAAAAGGTAATGCTCTAAATTAAGCCAGAACCCTTGCTGAAAGCCAGAATAATCATGAGAGGAGAAGGAGAAGATGGGACGGATTAAAAGTTTTTCTTCATCTAAATCTATCCAAAATCAGATCCCTAATCTCCACAAGGATGTCAAGATAAACCATCAGGCATGGTGAAAGACTTTACAGATCTGTGAACAATATAAAAAGAGAAAAGCTGAATGAAGGCCACAAGAAAAGTCATAGGAGCATTGATCATTTCAATGATGGATCTAACATCAACTTGTATTTAAAAATGTTGACCCCAGAGGATGGTTTTAAGCTCTTTAACATTTGAGCCACACCAAAGAGTTCAAGTTTTGGTTGAGATTATCTGGATTCTAAATGTGAAAATAACACAGATTAATAGAGAGCAGGACAGTCCCAACCATTTTAATCTTCCTGAGTAAGAACGGCCCCAACAGATTGAAAACTAGAATCAACAGCCAGCTTGATCTTGCCAGCTCCAGGTCCATAAGAGATCTTTTTCAAAACTATGTCTTTACCAAAATCATTTTGAGAAAATCAAACAAAGGTTTGAAAGCTTGGGTACAAATCCATGAAGTTTTCTTTCCTGGTTAGACAATGCAAGGGAGAACACATTTTGGATAGAGGTGGGATAAAGATTTGAAAATAAGTTACAGCACCTAGAAAGTGTCTAACTTCAGTAGGATTGATTGGAGTGGGCCAAGAGATGATCTTGTTGAAATTGTATTGTGCCAGCCTTCTTCCTTCCTTGAAGACCAAATGACCAACCATTTTCAGAGCAGGGACACAAGCAGCCAATTTGGATCCAGAGACAGTAAGGCCAGACTCCTCAATTCAGAACAGAATCCTTTCCAAAGTAGTAGCGTATTACCAGATGAATCAACCAATTCCTGAATGCCAAGGAAAGGGCTCATTATCATAACCAGACACCAGACCTTTAATTACACCATTTTCAAAAAAGATACCAGCATGATCAGGGATTTAATCCTGGAGGATCCACATAATATGAGCCTCATAGACTTCAACAAAATTAGCGGCACCTTGAGGCAACTGAGTGATTTGGAATCAACCAAGAGGAATATTTAAAGTAGTGAGAGGGCAAGAGATAGGATATAAGGAGTGTTTTTAATAACCACCCATGATGTCCCCTAGACCATAGAAAGCTTTCCTAGAGAAAGATTCAAAAAATTCTTCAGTGGCAGGAGGAATACCAGAGTCTTTAATATTAAATTTGTTAATAGGCTAAAGATTGTGAACTATTCTAAGTTTACCATTACTCTTGAGGATGCAGAGACAGGGCTGGAATAACTGGAAGTTGACTGTTCATATAGACCAGTACAAGCGTGTTTGTGGACCAACTTGATAAATTTTTCAACTTTAGCAGCAGGAATTGGGATCTTTTTCTTTTGCCAAGGATAATGTTCAACTACAGGGATGATATAAGGAAGAAAATAGGATTCTTTCAAGAGAAATCTCTATTATTCACAGAAGGAAATAGAGTTTTTTATAAGAAATTTTTGATCAAATTTGAACCATCAGGAAAAAGCCATCCATCTGGACCAAAGTTAACCACTTTCAGAGGTTTTTCAGTGACACAAAAATTAGGCACAAAGGACCAGTAAGAGATCAACAAAAACCACTGTAAGGATCAGGAGATAAGGGAGGGCACATGAGAGGAGGATGGAGGTTGAGAGGCATAGGCTGGTTGACTGGTTGGAACTTTTCTGAAACTGGTTTATACTTTGTATCAAAAGAGAGAATTTCTGGTTTCCTCAAAGCATTGACCAGTGAAACCTGACTAGAAAAACTGAGACCAAGTTCTAACATTTTCCCCATCAAATTTTCTGAAACTTTCTTGAAGGGTGCCTTTTCCGTAAAAAGAGAACCAGGACATAACACTTTGCTCACATGTGTGGCACAAGGTAGGGTTTTGAAAACAATGATAGAAGATGGCCCTAGCAGTGCACAATTGGGAGGAATTACTTTTACCAAGATTTCCTCCACTGAAGCCCATATTCCTCCATGCCAAAGCCACCAAGAATAGAATCAAGATCAGGATCTAGTTTTATAATCATTTCCAAGATTTGAACTGGAACTGAGAGGAGATTGATCAGACTTAAGAGTACAAGGAAAAGAAGACACAACAGATCCAGAGAGAGAAGAAATATCTTTGGAATTTTCTATTTTGACATGTTTTTGATTTTTAATGCTTTCCAGATTGGACAAAAATGTCAAGAAAAAAGAAAAATAAGCCTCAGGGATGAGAGTTGATCCTTCATAGAATTTTGAGGCTGAGAATAACTACAACTATCGGTAGAATCAAAAATTCCAATAAAAGATGAGAGGAATTGGAATTATCCTTCTGCTTCCCCTTTAGAACAAATTTAGGAGGATGACCAGGGAAATCTCTTTTGAAATGACCAGAATACAAAGAGCAGAGAGGGACTTCAATTTTTCTACCATCAGCATCAGGGAGGAGAATTCTCTCCCCAACTTGATCAGAAAACATCATGTTAGCACCAAAATACATTTAAAATTGTCAACCCAAGATCATAGGACCTTCCAAACAAGTGATCCAAAAGTGAAAAGTTCCAACAATGTTTCAACCAATTCAAACTGGGAAATCTTCAGCAATACCAACCAATTTGCAAGATTGATTCCCTATCCCATAAAATTCCAAATTGAAGCTGACCCTGGGACTAAGCTTGAGTTTGCAGGCCATGGCATCCAAAATTAAGTTGATCTGAGAACCAGACTCAATGAGGAGAGAAACTGTTTTAACTGAATAACCAAGATAAAAAGGAAGAAAACCAAGAGGACAGGAGTAAAGGTTATAATCTGAGGAGGGATCTGTTTCACCAGAGTCCTCCATCAAAGTTCCAGAGGAAACCTTTAATTTTTCAGGACCAATCTCCACACGTTGATGAGAAACCCATTTCTTCATTCATTTAGCAACAGATGGAGAAATCAACAGTAGTTCAGCTACAGGTAGATCAGGAATTTTTGGATTGGTAATTTAATTTAATACACCTTCCACAGCATTGGGGTGGTCCTTTGAAATTCCCCTCTCAAACCAAACTTTGGGCTGGGTGGAGGGAGGAAGCTCAGGTGAAGCAGGGACTAAGATAGGGTCAGAATTTTGAGGTGGTCTAACAGATGAAGGAATAGGATCAGGTTGGTCTTGAAACCTTTCCATAAGTGGTTCCTTTTCCCTCCATACCTTCCACATCAGAGGAAGGGGGCTCAGGTTGAGATCAACGTTTAACCGGTTTTCAAAGAATGGAGGAAGGCAAGGAAAGAGCTGTATGAGGTTTGGGATACTCATGTTTTTTATTAGCTGGATCAGATTGATAAGCTTCTGCAAAGCTAGAGGAGGAGAGATCTGGACGATACCAAGTTTGAAGGGTACCAAAAGTAGATTGAAAGTCCCAAGAAGCCAAAGATGCCTTCTTATGGGTGAGTGGCTGAAAAGATGCCACCACATGAAAAATAGGTTGAGATGAATCAAAAGGGATCAAAGCACCATTAGGAAGAATGAAATTTTTCCCCTCTGTTCCACCAATTTTTCCTCTTTATCCTTCTGGAGTTCAGGACATTGACCAGTTGCATGACCTTCCCTATGACAGTAGTAGCAGACCAGAGTGGATTTAGGAACAGAATTAGAGGCTTTGGGAGTAGCAAGATAAGAAATATTTTGATCAATTTTTTTCTAAAAAGCTTGGAGTAGATAGGTGATCTCATATATAGTAGTATTTTCCTTTTTTGATTGAGGATTTAGTTTGGGCCTGCAACTTGCCTCCATCTTATTCATAATTTTGTTTGATTCTCTGAAAGCGGGAGCATGGACTGGCTCAGTGGTTCTAGGTTTTCCAAAAGTTAGAAAAGTTTGACATCTAATGAATTTATCCACAGAACTCCTAAGGACAAGTAAAACAGGGAGTTTGAATCAATTATGCATAGTGATCATTGATGCAGATTTTCCCAATTCATCCCTAATCCTTTCCTGCACTCCTAGCAAAAAAGGATTTGAAAAATCAAACTTGGACTTTGTCCACCATATCAATGTGATTTTTTTTGGATAAAATAAGATTGGATTGGATCCCATGACTTCCTAAAATACTGATATTCAGAGTCTGAAAAGACACCACCATTTGACATCCACTGAGAGACAAGAGCATCCAATTCCTGCAAATCAAATTGGGCTACATCTATTTTTATGCAATATTCCAAAATTTATTTTGTCAGCCTCCTGGATGCGAACACCCTTGCTATCCTTTAGCTACCAGAGGTGATAGAATAAATGATAAATATATTATTTAATAAATGGAGCAAAAATCCGTAAAATATTTGGATTAAGCTTATTGCAAGATTAAGTGGTTTGGTTATGGTTTATTGTTTCAAATAAATATGAATAAATTGATTATTAAATATTTTTATAGAGGGGCCACAATTATATTGGGGATCTTTAACACCTCTCTTCAGGGATTTCAGTATGAAAACACGTAGTCCTGGTTACTTTGGGCTCTTTAGTTTAAAGGATATTTTACCCAAAGATAATATGTATATAAAATACATGATGGAGTGGCAGGGCCTTGAAGCCAAGCTGCCACAACAGAGAAAGGATAATAAAACTCACTGGTATATCATTAAATCCTCTGGGTATCTGTTTGAGACGTGCACTGATGGGCTAAACCTGTATACTGGGGTTATAAGGTTGTTCAGCAGTTTTAATTGATAAAAAAGAGGTTGAGGATGGATACTATTGATCAGACTTAGCCATAAATCACTTAATTATCTCTTATAAGTACTTGATTACCTTGGCACGGTGTGTGGATATGAATATAACTGGGTCTCTGCCCATCAATATCCTCAAAAGGGATCTTTATTTATAGCTTTTGGAGTCCCAACATTGTCCTTCTGAGGGGTACAGGGGCTCAAAGGGACGGACAATAAGGCTAGCAGGGTAACCAGGGGTAGCCTTTTGTGTGTTCTTGATGCTATAGCACGGGTAGCAACTAATCCCTCAGGGTATGGGAATTATTCTACTTTATAATAGACATTAAGACATGTGAATAACACTAATCTGTCCTATTTATGTATTATTCAATTAATTATCCTTAGTAAATTTTCCCAGTAAGTTAATAATTATATAAATAGACATTTCTACAGACATCCTGATGTCAGGTGAGTTCTCATTATGTATTATATAACTGGAGTAAAAGTAATAATATTCATTTTACTCCTTATTTTCGAGTTCCAGTTGATTTACTAAGATAATTACTTAAAAATATAAGTCATGGGAATTCATGTAATATTTTTAAATCATTAGTTTTCTTAGTATGTCAAAAAAATATTGCTGTCTAGAAATTCTTATAAAAGTATATGAAAGTTTTTTAATATATTTTTAGAAGTTGTCATTGTCTTATTTTCAACATTCTTGATACTTTGAATTATATTAAATAAAAAATAGGTATAAGGACTATTTAAATATTTTTATATAATATTATGTATTTTTAGACTTTCCACTATCCACGGGAACATTTATTACATATGTAGAATGTTCCCGTGTAGGTTGTAGCATGTTTACGCGGTACCTGAGCCTCTCAGACCGCCTGTCACTCTGTCAACCCGTAGTCCCGCGGCTGCATACTTTTCAGAGGCCTGGGGCTGTGTAGACAACCTCGACGGAGTGACAGGGCTGTATCTCAGCCGCGCGCGGGTGCATTGGCTGCCACGGCTGCGTGCGGGAATTGTGACAAAACACATTTCCGCCCGTAACTCCTAAAATATACACAAAACCTCAATTCTGACTGAATTTGAGGTGTGAAACCTATACGTGACAATGCGCGTGAAACATTTAATTGACCAAAACTCAATAGTGGAGCTGTAGTATTTTGGTCTTTCTTTCCTTAATTATTTAAACATATAAGGAGTTGGATTTTGAGGGTGGGGTCAGTGAGTGACCCTACCTAATTTTGGGAGGAAGATCCATTTCTGTGATAATATATATGTTTTTCCTACTCCTTCTTAGGTTAATTGTATTATTATTATTTTTATGTTATTTTTGTTACTTTTGCAGCTTGCTCTGCAATAGTAGCAAGCTGACATCTTTCCTTATAAGCATTCAGTTATGGGATTTGAATCCATAAAAAAACTCTATTAATTCCATGAATTCATCAGAGGAGATAAAAAATTGTAACTGGTTGGCCATATTGTATTCACTTGCCCCATCCACTTCAGCAGCAATTTTGTAAGAGTGCAAGAACCATTCCACATTTGTCCCATTGAGCCCTAAGTTCTTGTTCTGAGTTTTGATCTTGACCATCTTGGCCCAAACAGAGGTGGAGGGAGCACCAGCAGATTCCATTTCAAACAAACAAGTTCCTAGAGGATCCAAAGAGCGGATTTCCAAAGTGGCTCACAAGTGTGGCAAGAGTAGTGCTTTACAAAAAAAACCAGAATTTTCTCCAGATGTTGCACAATTGGGAGGACTTACTTGAGAGATAAGTTGCCTCCACAGATCAGATCTAAGAAAAGGAAAACAGAAAAAAAAGAAAAGGATTGGATTTTGAAGTTGATTCCAAAAGTTTGGGACTGTAAATAACAAGGTTTCTGGTTCAATCCTGGCCCAGGGGACCAAATTTAAGACTCCAAACAGCACTGGCCACAGGCAGTTCTGTGGAGATGAAAGGTGCTTTTTTATGCTGCCCTCCTGAGTGTTACAAAAATATTTAAATGTAACCAGAATCAAGGTCCAGAACCTTGTGAATGAGGAATTGATGGGACAGGATTTATTTGATAGTACTTGGTAGCTATGGGACAACACTATCTGAGCCAAGATGGTGCAGGAAAATACTTGAAAAAAATAAGTTAGAATTTGTTCAGAGTTCAATAGAACAAGGCATTTCTAAATAAAAAAACACACAAGCTAATAACTCTTGTCTTCAGAAGATGATTAGGAAAGATCAACTCAATCCAAAGCAACCTCCAGGTTCTCCATGAACCTGACCAACTTTCCACAATCAAGCCCTTGAAGGGTATCAGATAACTGTGGGTGGCTGTAAAATACAAAGCAGGTTGTTTTATAAGACTCTAGAAGCAAATCAAAAATTTCAAACAAGAATAACCCAACACTTCTCAAGGGACTCAAGAGTAGCGTGGAAAAATGCAACTTAAAGAAATAAAGGGAGGTCTGACACTCCAGGTTTTAAGCACAATGAAACCTCTCAGTCAAATGCGACTGGCTCCAGAAGGACAATAAAAGAATTATCAAGACAAGTATGGTCAAAAAATAGGGATCAAGGAGTGGTATAACACATTCAAGAATCCAAAAAAAATAATTATTCTTCAACCAGCAAGGCTATTGGTTGGTGATAAGATATAAGGCCACAGAGGGGGGGATCAGGGATTTGAGTTTGGAGGCTCAAGGATCAGAGGGTCATCATGGATATACCCTGGATAAAAGTCAGAGGATGAATTTCTTGGATCAGATTTATTGATTGATGATACAATATGGATCATGATGGAAAAAGCAGGGGAGAGCCCCTCCTTTTATGGGAAAGAGGACCTGTATAATATTTACAAGAGCATCACCCAAATGAGAGCAGAATATATATATATTTGACAAACAGATGAAAGATTACATGTAAAAAATTCAAACAATTTTCCCTTTTTTGATGAGGTGTCCCAATTTGGTCACCACATTGGATGCAAATTTTCCAGTTGGGTTTTAATTCTTTCTTGAGGCAGCTTGGGAATCCAAAATTTTTCTAGAACATCAGAAGCCCATTTTTTTGTGGAATGTTTGCTGCTGTTATATGCCATTTCTATTGCAGGTAGGAGGCTTATCCAGTCATGGAAGTAACCATCTGTCTTTTTATAATCTTTTGATATTTGTCCCATTTATCCTCTGATGAACAATCACTCTTTCACCTGCACAGTCTTCCCGTCTCTGCTGCTGTTGTGCTTGTCATGTGTCATGTCATCAGTTTCTGTTTCTTCCTATTATTTTTCTCACTGTCTACAATGTTGTTACCAAGCGTGGGAAGCGCTGCTTTGGCCGTGACAGGTGTCAGTCACTGTCAGCTGTCGCAGATGCTCCCAATGCGGGCGACAGCTTGGATGACTCATCTACTCCTATATCAGTCGCTCCGTCTTCAGTCCTTGCAGTCTCAATCATCCTCCTTGACCTCCAGCTTCAAACTCATTGACTATCAACCTGAACCAGCTAGATTGGTGTGGTGACCAAATCTGGACACCCTGGACCAGATGCGGAAAATTCAAAATATTTTTTTACGGGTCTTTTATTTAGGTGTTATTCAAAAAAAAAAAAATCTGAATTGTTTTTTAGTATCACTTCTCCAACTTCCTCAACCTGTCAAGCATCCCTCTGTCCCATTGGTCTAGGACAGGCCTTCTTGGCCTCACCATCTAGGCATTGCGCTCAATCCCTTCTCTTATTATTCTCCCCTTCCTTTTTGGCAAAACGCGCGGGCCAAGACCCGCTTGGCCCAAGATCTACTCTCCCCATCCCATCATCCTCACGCTTGTTTCTTGAACTCTTTTAATCTCTCAAATGCGGTCCTAGTTGTCAAGGAAGGATGACTCTGAAACAACCTGTATAGACCCATCCAAGCACCCCTGATCCGATTGCTGTTTCTTCTTCTCCAATCAATAGTTTACTCTTACTTATCCTTTGGTTGGCTTAATTGTTTCTTCTTCCTTCCACGTCTCTTGTCAATTTGCCTCACCGTCACACATCCCAACCCATGGTGCTAATGATCTCTCCCAGCTCATCTTGCATGCCCGTTGCCCAGTGCCCATCCATGATATCCCATTGAGCCATCAACACCTCGCCAGAATGACGTGAGACTCAATCCCAGAATTCCTGAAACCAACAACACGGCGATTGAACAATACTTCATCACGCCTTCTTTGCTTCCAGGCTCCCATCCTGACCATGGCGCCAATTACAGTCAAAAACCCAACCCATTGACTTCTCCAACCTTGCTCCCAGTGCTCTCTCACTCAATCCCCCCCCTCAGTCCGTGAATTGGCCGATGCCAATCCATCAATAACTCCCACCCCCCCTCCGTCTTTGGGTGGGGGTGGGAAAATGTTTTCTACCACCCGCGGACACCTGCGGGTGGCCTGATCTGTTTCCCCTTTTCCACCCCTTCTGCCTTTGGGCAAGGGGTGGGTGTGATTCCGGTATTTGTCACGCGCATCTGTCCACAAATGGAGGCAGGATAGGTGAAGGGATGAATGATCCCACCCTGGTCAGGCAGGCCAGACTTCCACCGGCCTGCATGGTCAAATTTTTTCTGATCACCTAAAAATTCTAAAAATCATCAAAAAAAAAATTTCTTTCTTTTCCACTCCATTTTTAGTATCTCTTGTACATAGTCTAACAGGGCCTCCTACCCATATAAGGAGGGGCTCTCCCCTGCCTTTTGGATCACATCCCACCATAGGGAGAGCACCAGATCATCCTAGATCCCATCATCAGGTCAGATCAGGTCACACCATCATCAACACACCCTACCATACCAGGGTAATATCATTGTTTTTACCTTGCAATACATCATCCATGGGGTCTTCATTCCCCTTTATCTGAGACAAAAATTTGCGTATATCTATGATTGCCCCTTGATCCATGAGCCTCCATACTCAAACCTTTGATCCTTGATCCTTATCAACAACCAATAGCTTTGCTGGTTGAAGAAGAATTTGACTCATTGAATTCTTGAGTGTGTTACACCACTCCTGATCCCTTTATCCGACCATACTGGTCCTGATCATTGTTTGATTATCTTTCTGGAACCAGTCACATTTGACTGAAGAGGTTTTGTTAAGCTTAAAACCTGGAGTGTTAAACCTCCCTTCATCTCTTTGGAAGTTGAATTCCTCCACGCTACTCTTGAGTTCCTTGAGAATTGTTGGTTTATTCTTGTTTGAATCAGTTATTGTTTTGCTTCTAGAGATTCTTCAAACAATTAGCTTTTTCTTGTGCAGCCACCCACAATTATCTGGTACCCTTCAAGTGCTTGATTGCGGAGAGTTGGGCAGGTTCATTGAGAACCTGGAGGTTGTTTGGGATTGAGTTGATCTTTCCTAAGCTTCTGCTGACAACCAGAGCTATTAGCTTGGGGGCATTGTTACTTACAATTGCCTTGTCTTGCTGAACTCTGAACAAACCTTGACTTCTTCTATTCAAGTTTTCCCCAGAACCATCTTGCCTCAGATAGTGTTGTTTCCCCAGCTACCAACTACTATAATCTTTATCCTCTTAAATTTGGTCGCCCGTTTACCAGGTTCTGGACTTTGATCTTGGTTGCATTCAAATATTTTTGTAACACTCAGGAGGGCAGCCTAAATGGCGCCTTTCCCCTCCGCAGAACTGCCTCGGCCTAGCACCGTTTGGAGTCTTACATTGGTTTACTTCAACAACTTGCTCCACCAGATTGCCGTCAGGATTGATATAGGAGTAGGTATTATCTCATCCTCCAGCTCAATCTCCGGATGATCAAACTGATGGGATCTTCCCAGTCAACAAGTCCCCCTGGTAGGATTGGCGTCATTTTGTCTCTAGTGCTTGAGCAACTCTACTTAGTCCATTCAAGGGCCATCACCCTGCTGGTAGAGGCACTTCTCTTGTTTGTTGATTTTTTATTACTGTTTGATACTCCTTTACCGGCTATTTCCTGTTGCTTACCTTTTACTGCAATCTGAACAGCCTTTTCCAGGTTTTCCATTCACCCAATTCTTTCACACGGTTAAAAGCCAAAAAATGTATCAAACAAGCATAACCACAAGGACCACCAAATCGCCTGGACCAGGAGTTGAAGGCAATTTCAAGGCACTTGCTCTTAAATCTCTCATGAAGAAAATGGAGCAATTATTCAAGATGAAAGGAATTTTAGATCTTATGAACTCACCCAACCTCCACATAGACATACCAGAAAAAGATGACATGGCAGGATATCCCATGTTAAAACTGAATCCTGGAACCCACACCAACATTATAACCTTGGAAAATGAAGACTTGTCAAAACTGATTTGGCTTGCTGCAAAAGATCACTTTGCCTCCAGTCAAGCAGCCAATTGAGCCCAAATTTTTTTCAACTTCTTATACCTAGGTTTTGATCTAAGCAACATAGATAGTTTTGTTACCTCAGTAAAGGCTCACCTTGGGAAGCTCAACAAAGTGGGAATAGTCTTACCCAATGACATTCTCAGCTATCTTATCCTCTTCAAGCCACCGGACTCTCTCAAGGCAATGCGATCTCAGATTATGCACTCAGGAAACAAATTAATGGTAATGATGGTTCTAAATCATCTTGTCCAGCACCAAAATGAAGTGCAATAAAAGGCAGCTGAAACCTCAGACACCAACTCAGCCATGTATTACTCCAACAACTCAAGGGACTCTAATATTCCCAGATGCGAAAACCAGAAACACAACCCTGCCATCAAGTTGCACCCCAACTCCTCCTGCTGGGTGGAATTCTCTGAGCTCCAACCCAAAAAAAGTCAAACAAGGGAAGATGTGGTATCAAGAAGAAAAATCCAGCTGAATCCCACTTTGTCGACTACTCTTTCTTTTGCGCTTCAAACCATCTCGCCAACCTTCACTCCAATTGATATATCCTGGACAGTGGATGCTCAATCCATATGTTCCATGATTGGAAATCCTTGCTGAAGTTGACTGAGAAGCCTGGAGATGAATTCATCAAAACGGGGAAGAAAGGTGAGGGAATTGCAATCTGGGGTCTTGGCACAGCCAAAATCCAAAGCGCCAGCAAAACCATCCACCTTGAGAATGCAGCTTGGGTCCCAGAAGCCACGGTTAATCTAGTGTCCCTTGGTGTCCTATTGCTCAAGGGATGCTATCTCAGAGTCAATTCCAAATCCAAACCGCCATCCTTTTCCCTCCAAAGATCAAAAGACACTGTCCTGACAGGCAGTGTTGAGAAAAATCTGCTGATGATTCAGGCTGAAAAGCCCTTGGAACCCTCCTCTCCTACCACAAAGGCTCCCAAAATCAAGAAAGACTCTTCCTTTTACCTGACTGAGGCCAAACTTGAAGATCTTCACCTCAAACTTGGTCATGCCAGTATCAATTGGATGGAGAAGTACCTAGGTACCAAGATTCAAGGTGATACTCTGAAGACATTTGAATGCCTAGCCTGTAAGAAAAGTAAAATTGATAAGGCACCATTCAACAAGGATCAACAGCCTGCAGCCAGAGTCTTTGATTTTCTTCATCTCAACCTGATGGGCCTGATTGATCCCACAGCCAAGGGAGGAATGAGATTCGCCCTCACCACTGTGGAAAATCTGTCCGGGTATCTCTTGTGCTTTCCACTTCCTTCCAAGGATGCAGCAGCTGAAACAATCAAATTTGTAATTGAGAATGAAGCAGAAATGCAACAAAGGTACCCAATAGAAGTTGTCTCAGACGGAGGAGGAGAGTTTGTCAATGACTCTCTAAAAAATTTCTTCAAATCAAAGTCAATAAACCATCTCATCAGCAAACCGTACCACTCTCAACATAATGGCAAGGCTGAAAGGGCAAACCGGACTATTATGGAATCCTTACAATCTGTTTTCAGCTTGACCAGGATACCTAAGAATTGTTGGAATTTTTTCATTCAAATTTGTTGTCTGGCCCAAACCAAATACAATTTGAAAAAGGGGGAGTGACTCCGTGGGAAATTCTACACAAAAGCAAGTTACCAACAGATTATCTCAAACCTATCGGCTCAAAAGTCATCTACCTGCTCAATCAAAAAAACATCAAGTTGAAGCTTAGTAAAAAAGGAGAAGAAGGACTTTTTATTGGGTATGTCCCTAGATTCTCTTCCTATAAAGTTCTATCAAAGTACGGCAAGATCATCAAGACCAAGCACGTCAGGTTCTTGAAAACTCAACCTGAGGAAGGCTTGCCGCTACCCAAAGATGAAGAATCCGCCATAAAGTATTCCCCCGTCAGGGGTGTTGATTTGACCCTACCCGCGGATGATTCTGCCAGTGAGAATTGTGAGGAGCTTAACCCTGAGATAAGTGACTCAGTCAATCAAGATTCATTCAAATCCAATCATTCTTCTTCTGAAATCATCAAAGTACTAAGACCTAACCTGAGGGATAGATCCAGACTGAAGGCTCCGGAACAATATGGTTACCATCACAAATCCTTACCAAAGAACATAACTGAAGCCCTCAAACTGCCACTCTGGGTACCCCCCATTGAAAAGGAATTGAATACCATTGAGGAAATTGGAGTCTGGGAAGATTCCAATGAATCCAAAGTTGTCAACCATCTCAAAACCACCTGGGCTGTCCGAAGCAAGAAAGATTTGCACTTGGTTGAGACCACTCTGAAAGTGAGAGTCTGTGTCCAAGGGTTCAACCAAAGATATGGCATTGATTACTTTGACACTTTTGCCCCCACAGGGAAAGTTGCATCTTTAAGGGCTCTTCTCAGCTATTTGGTGAACAAAAACCTCAAGATCCTCCAATTTGACGTCAAGGGGGCATTCCTACATGCCCCCCTGGAGGAGAATGTCTTCATCAGAATGCCAACAGGCTCAAAGAGAACTTCCAAATATCTCAAATTGAACAATTCTCTATATGGTTTGAAGCAAGCACCTCTTAATTGGTACAAGACCCTCAGCTCATGGATCAAAGAGAACAGATTCAAAGAAAGTGACAGCAATCCTTGTCTCTATCTTCATGCCAACAAAATAAACGCTCTCTTTTTCCATGAAGATGACCTTGTGGTTGTTGGGGATGCTGATGGCTTCAAATCAAAAGTTCTTACTTGGTTCAAAGACTCTTTGACACAGAGGGTGGACACTCTACTTGGAATGAAAGTTGACATTGGTAAGGACTATATAGCCCTTTTGCTCCCAAATCACATAAAGAAAGGCCTGGAAGAAATGAACCTACTGGAAGCCAAACCGCT
The DNA here is from genome assembly GCA_025617555.3 of Puccinia polysora. Lineage (NCBI taxonomy): Eukaryota > Fungi > Basidiomycota > Pucciniomycetes > Pucciniales > Pucciniaceae > Puccinia > Puccinia polysora. The sequence continues at coordinate 8,038,850 of CM062647.1, read as the reverse complement.
GAATAACCCTTGCACTTCTGGTCTACACCTTCAACCAGCCACCAAACGGGAAATTGAAGAATTAAAAGAACTGGGTAGAAAATTTTGATTGCCCATAGGGCGAATCAATTTCATTGCAACGCTGGCCAGACCTGACATCAGCTATGCTGTGTCAAATCTTGCCCGCTTCTCCAAGAATCCAGGCATTACGCACTGGAAAGAAGTGGAGCATGTGTGGAGATACCTGCTCAAAACAATTTACTATTGGTTTTTTCTTCAAGCCAGGACTCTGGCAACAAGACTTGTGATTTATAGTGATGCAACTTGCGGGGAAAATCCTACCACAAAACTGTCCCAAACAGGACTCATCTGCCTGCTCAAGGGGTCACCCATCTACTGGACCAGCCACCAACAGCAAAGCATAGCTCACTCCTCAACGGAGTCTGAATGCAATGTGCTCTCAGCTGGTCATCTTGAGGAGCGGTGGATCAAAAATCCCATAGGGGAAATCTGGAGGATCACACCACAACCCCCCATACACTTAATCAATAACAAAGGACTCAACAATAGAATCAAAAGTTTGGTTGCAAGTCTCACGCCAAGTACATCAATATAAAACTCAAAAGTCTCAGGAACAACTGGAACGACCAACGCATTGAAATTAAACTCATCTCATCCCAAGACATGCTGGCTGACTCTTTAACAAAAGCAGCTAGGACCGCGTCTGTGGAAAGAATTGCTAAGTACATTGGATTGTAATACCATTCTGATATTGAGCTAAGTGGGCGTGTTGATATTTTTCCCATTTATCCTCTGCTGAACAATCACTCTTTCACCTTCACAGTCTTCCTGTCTCTGATGCTGTTGTGCTTGTCATGTGTCATGTAATCAGTTTCTGTTTCTTCCTATTCTTTTTCTCACTGTCTACAATGTTATTACCAAGCGCGGGAAGCACTGCTCCGGCCATGACAGGTGTCAGTCACCGTCAGCTTTTGCAGATGCTCCCACCACGGGAAACAGCTCGGACGACTAATCTACTCCTATATCAGTCGCTCTGTCTTCAGTCCTTGCAGTCTCAATCATCCTCCTTGACCTCCAGCTTTGAACTCATTGACTATCAACCTGAACCAGATAATTGGTTTACCTCAACAACTTGGTTCACCAGATCGCTGTCAGGATTGATATAGGAGTAGGTATTATATCATCCTTCAGCTCAATCTCCAGATAATCAAAATGATGGGATCTTCCTAGTCGACAAGTCTCCCTGGTAGGATTGGCGTCATTTTGTCTCTAGTGCTTGAGCAACTCTACTTAGTCCATTCAAGGGCCATCACCCTGCTGGTAGAGGTACTTCTCTTGTTTGTTGATTTTTCATTACTGTTTGATACTACTGTACCCGCTTCTTCCTGTTGATTAACTTTTACTGCAATCTGAACAGCCTGGTATAGGTTTTCCATTCATCCAATTCTTTCACATAATCTACTACAAAAGCAATAGAATCTCCTGAGAACATAATCTAATTTTTGGATCATCCTCTCAGCTACTCAATAAGTTTGGGGATGATAATCAGTTGAGAAGGATATAGTGGTTCCTAAAATGTCATGGAGGTTTGCCCAAAAATCAGAAATGAACTTTGGTTCTCTGTCAATTATGATTATCTTAGTTAATCCAATATCAGAAATAAGGATGTTTGAGAAGAGTAATGATAAATCCATGGCAGTGTCTTCCTTGTGGTAGGGTAAGAATCTAGCCTCTTGGAGTACCTGTCCACTATGACCAAGACAGAGTTGTAGGAACAAGCTCCTCCAGGTGGTATTCCTGTCACAAAATCCATGTTGATGACTTCCCACCTGTTACTGGGTTCAGAAATTATTTTTAGGAGGACATAAATTATTCCAGTGGGTCTGTTGGATCTCTGGAACATTCCTCATCTAGAGACATACTTAATGGTCAGGTCTCTCCCTTTTGTCGACCAGGCATTTTGCTTGACCTTTTCTAGAGTTCTTTCTGAGGAAAAATGTCCAGAGGAAAAATTTTCATGACATTCAGCTAGTATATGCTTGATATTTTCTTCTTGGTTCAGGACTATTACACTGGAGTTTTGGTGCCTATAGTATACTAGAACATCCCATAGTGTAAAAATTCCTGCTTTTTAAGGTCTAAGTAGAGCTTCAGGTAGGCTATTTACTATCTCAGAAGGGGGTGAACTGCTTTCCATTATAGAGATCAGGGTCCTAACATCAGGTTTATAAGTCCATTTAATGGATTCAAATAAATCTTGTTAAAGCTCACAGATGTGTATTCCAATAATGGGGGCTTCCAGTCCAAGCAAATGTATGTGGAGTCAAGGGAATATGTCATTTTTTTCTGTTTCATGAGCAGGGTTACTAGGTTCATTGGTTAGAGCATTCCTACCAAGGCTGTCAGCATTTTGGTGCTTGGCTCCCAATTTGCAGACTGTATAAGTAATTTTTCCTCTATACTGCTGTATAGCTATCAGCCATCTAAGCATATGTGTCACACGGTGGTATGAAACACAATAATAACTGCAAATGTGCTTGTCTTTCAGCCAGTCTCTTAGATTTTTGGATAGGCCTTGCCTCTCAATTGGTTTGCAGTTGAAAAAGGTGCAACAGTAGACTTGATAAGCCTGTTGCAGGTTCAATTTGAAATTAGGACAAGTTTGAAGGTTTGCTTGTTCTGTGACAATTGTTGGGTTTTTCACCTGTCAACAGCAAGAATACTCAGTCTTGGTGGCTCCTTATGGCATTCAGGAGTTTTTCTGAATATGGCTCCATGTTGTTTGATGCATGGGTTAGTACCACCAGCCATACAAACTTCAGGAAAAAGTTCCTTTAAAACAGTGGGTACTGTCACACAGTGGTATGTGATTCCATAATAACTGAAAATGGACTGGTCTTTAAGCCAGTCTATTTGGTTAGGGCTCACCTCTCATTTTGTTTGCAGTTGTGAAAGGTGGAGAAATATTCCTACTTGGGGTCTTTAAATTCATGAGAATTCTTAAAGCATTACAGTCAGTGATTACTACAAAGTTAGTGCCCTCCAACTAGTATTGAAGTTTCTCTAATGCACAGAACAGTGCAAGGCATTCCATCTGGCTATCACCATATCTTTTCTATGTTTCTTTAAATTGTCTAGATATAGAGAGTATGTTTTTCTCCACAGGTTTGTCATTTTATACTGTTTCTTGGTGTACGGCAGCTCCTAGTCCATCAATAATGGCATCTATATATAGTTTTAATGGTTTAGTGTAATCAGCTTTGATTAAAAATGGAGCTTTATTAATGGCTATTTTGAGTTCCTCATAATTGTTTAGTCCTTCATGAGTCATCTCAAACAGGGTGTTGTTGTTGAAGATTTCATATAAACTCTTTGGAAGTAAGCCAAATTTGGGTATGTAATGTCTAATGTCTGTAGTAACTGCAGAAACTGAAAAAAGATAACAATTCAGTTTTATTTTGGAAAATGGGTCTGTTCATGAATGCTGCTATCTTGTTCTGATCATCTGTATGTTTCAAACCCCAGACTATATGTCTTAAGGATTTCAGTTCTAAATATCCAAAGTTGCACTTTATCATGGAAAATTTGAGTCCTACAGCAGAAATTTTCTTGAGGAATAATCTTAATTTCCCCATATGGGCTTCACAATCATCAGAGTATATGATGGAATCATCAATATATACCATCATCCATCCTTGTATGATGAAATTTCCTAGGACAGTGTCCATCATTATTCAGAAGTGGGAAGGAGCATTCTTGATTCCAAAGGGCATCATTGCTTATTCATATATCTCTAGGTGGCATATGATTCTCATGAACTTTCAGCTGTCAAGCCTGATTGGTATCTGATGGAATCCTTTCAGCATATCAATAGTAGTGATGTAATTATACTTAGATAGGCTATGCAGGGAATGATCAAGTCTGGTTATTTGATAGTGGTATTCTTGAGTTTAATTATTAGGAATTGTAAAGTCTCCAAACATTCTTGATTTATGATTATTTCAGGCTATAAAAACTGGTTTATTGATTTCAAAACTTTCATTATTTACTACCTTCCTTGAAACTCATAAGTATATCAGCTCTTGGATGTGAGTTTCAAGGGCTGTTCTGGATTTTGGACTAGATGGGTAAGCTG